>JAIUZE010069033.1:0-100738 GCA_022085475.1 Heliosperma pusillum | reverse complement strand
TTTAAAACTTAAATTTCGCTGAAAAGATTTCTAAAATATTTTTTCTGACTAGAAAGGTAGGTACTTTCCGGGTGTTACAGAACGCATACCGATTCAATCCATTTCGTTATGTAGACCTAATTTCCTTTCCCTCCTGGTCCACGACTATAATATACGGTCCTATCAAAACTCTGGCCAGATCTCGGATCACATTTTCCAAATTTCGACATGCGATAACATTTCGCATCCAAACTCGGTCAATCATGACCGCCGAGTACCCCAAATTCGGTAGATCAATTCACGAAAGAGGCGGAAAACGAGCTCAAGCCTCTTAACATGCGGTACGCTACATGCAAATAACACCACCTCGCAAGTACACAACATTTGACGGCCGTGTCGATCAACGCATAGCGTTCAACTCCCAACAACGTCGTCGTATGCCCACTAACACATGCATTTAAGCAGTAGGATACCTCTCCGTTCCGACATTCCAGCCTTACGAACGTGGAGGTAGCCAAGGGAATGAGAGTACAAAGCACAAGACAAAATAGTGCTCAAACCGTATCATTTGTAAAAACCGACTCAAGGTGGAACATACCAAAACCCGTCACAAAACATGATAATAGGGCATTATATAAATGTAACTATGATAAACATGAATCAATACATGATACATAAGCATTAGACCAAGTTTAAGAAGCATAATAAACAGGAAACATAGATCTTATCTCAAAACAACGAGTTTGGAAACTAACTAAAACAAGGGTCCACTTCAAACGGTCATAACTAGAGTTCTAGATATGTAAATACAGAAATTCTAAGTTGAGGTGATAGCTTAACCTCTTACGGTTCCAACGGGATGTCACAAGCCTAAAACAAGCAAGTAACGAAGGAGATATGATCATTTTACGAAACGGGGTCAGTGTAGTGAAACTGCACAAGTCACGACCGTGACTTGTATGTCACGCTCGTGACATGAGTTTCACGACCGTGACTTACATTTCACGCCCGTGAAACTTTCTGTTACGCAAGGGTAAAAGATCAGCCACTATTTCACGCCCGTGACTTGAGTTTCACGACCGTGACTTGGGTCAAGACAACTCCAATTTGTTCTAAACTCAACCATCATCAACTATTATCATAAATCATCAATTCTCATATCAATTCTCATATCAATTCTCAACAAACAACAAGTATCATCATCAACAGAATTTCTATGAATACTAATCCTATTCCAAATACAATTACTAACATAGAAAACACATTAAAACACGTAAATGATATCGAGTAACCCTTCACCGTTACCTTTACGCGTCTTTATTCGATTTCTAAGCCTTCCTCAACTAGATAGAAATCCTTAACGGGGTCTTGGAGGTCACCGTCTACAATTAGATTATAAAAGATGAATATAATTCACCTTTGAGAAAGACGGATAAATTAAAAAGCGAGAAAAACGGTAATTTTATTACCAATTAAGATAGAGGAAGATAAGAGGGGAAGAATAAGACAAACTTACGTGAATTTGAGCGAGAATTGAGCGAGATATGACGAATCTAAGCTTGGATCAAAATGGAGGCAAGGTTTTGATTTGGGTTTCTTAGTGATGAAGAAATGTTGAGTTGTGAGAATGAAATAGGTTAGGAGTAGTATGAGATGTATAAGGGAAAAAAGTCAACAAAAGTCAAAGACGACTTAAGACGGGTTTTACTTGAAATCTCGCGGAAATTCCAAATACGAACTCGGAAATTCTAAATTCGACTCGAAAAATTAAATTCTAAATTAAAACTAAATTTCGCTGAAAAGTATCCGTAAAATATTTTCACTATAAAAATGGGGTACAAAAGCGGGTGTTACACAATTATCATCTTTTAATCAATCTAACATGGCTACCTTTGACCCTAGAAAGGTGACTAATCACTCAAGGCGATGTTTAAATCTAAGATGAAGTTAATAACAAAAACTAGGATAGACATGTTTATTTGGTTTCGACAATAGTTTAAGACTCTTTATATGGCGTTAATAACGTCGCTAAATTGATAATCTAATGGAATGAAATGACGATTATAACGATACTAAAATGAATCGAGGATAACATGGATGGAAAATAACAATCAAATAGAAAACATAAAGACATTAAACGAAAGATAAGATAGGAATACCTAGATGGCAATCAACAATGACAATGATGAAATGTAAACAACCATAATAGAATTTCCTTGCATAGAATAGTCGTTCCATGAATCACAATACTTGAACCAAATAAAGTAGATTACAAAGATGAAATTCTTATTGATCTAAGCTAAAGTTTTGATGTAGAAAAGACAGAAATAAACTAGAACTAAAGATAGAAAGAAAAGAAGAAAATGAGAGAAGAGAGGCTAGTTCTCCCTCCTCCTAATCTAGGTTTTGTAAAGAGAAGTATAGAAGAGAATTGTGTAAAGAGGATGTGTTGAAGTGTGGTGGCTGAAGCTCTTTATATAGCATTAGGGTTTCGTGGGGGAGGGGTCGTGCATTCATCACATAGGACAAAAATGAGGAAGTCGAAGCAAAAGTGCGGATCAGCAGAGATCCCCGATCGGGTACACCACTTACCCGATCGGGTAAGTTGTGATCTGGGTCCTTTGACTCTCGTTTCATCTCCCCTTGCATATGACTTGACTTCCATCATCCCCCTTGACCTCTTGAGTCGGGTTTGTTGATAGGGTTTGATGTAAAGCGATGAATTCTTCGCCTAACTGATTGATCTTCCGACAACTGCGACATTGTCTTTACTTCTTCTTTCTTTTGAATCGGTGAACCTTATTGAAATGCCTTCGACATGGTCAAGCTTGCTTCTTCAAATCGTCGGGTTCTAGGCAAATGCTTGGAAATATAGAAAAAGGGCGTAGAAACATCACTTTCCCTACAAAACAGGTTAGAACATAGGAATTCGCCTAGAAGACGATATTAGCTCATAAAATGGCTTAACAAAGCAAAAATGACATACAAAATCGAGCTAAATTGGGGGTTAAAATCATACAAATATTCACTTATCATAGTTTTTATTATTTCTTACAAATCGTCTTTCTTCATAATTTCATATTTAGATAGTGTGTCTTGACTTGGATCCCTAATAATCAATATTTGTGGGTTTTTTGTCACCTATCAAATTGTGTCTTTAGAGGTAAGATTTGTTCATATCAAATTTCAAGATTCGTCTTTGATATAATTAGTGTAATTTAATATATTAAATCACTTATGTTCGACTTATAGATCATTAAAAAAACGTAAATATATAAACAAAATACTAACTGATTGCGATTCTGGCTTTACGGCTAGAACCCAACTCAGGAACAGATGCACAGAGTGTTGCGCCTCTTCCAGAGGACGTACCTTCTGATGCGCCTGTTCCGACTGGTTTCTGTCTCTGATCTTCTTGATTCGCTCCGACGTAGCTTAGTGGTCTAATAAATCAACTATTAACTCGTAATATCACCATTAATCGGTCTTTAGATAATTTTATTATTTTCTTTCTTTTCTTTAAGTCTTCCTTTTGGGTATATTTCCGACATAGATCCCGTATTCGTTATAATCAATTGTAATATTTATTTTATAGTTCTATTTAATCATTGTATTGTATAATTCTTTGAATGATTTAATTATCTTCTCATAAGCAATCTGCAACGGGAGTATGTGACCAAGCCAAGACACGAGCCATGACACGAGCTCAAGACAAGACACAAACTCAAGACAAGACTCAACATCAAAACAACAACATACATTCAGATAACACCATGACCAGCTATGACAATGTTCTATTCAGTCCAAGCCACAACCACTTCAAGCCTGCTAAGACAACACCACCAAAACCAGAACAAAGCCTAGCCATCCACTTCCCAAGACTAGGCCACAACAAAGCTCAGCCAACAGCCCAACAAACCCAACACAACAAAAATAGCCCCCAGCCAAAAACAGCCTATTACAGTCTTTCTAAACAAGGTCCATGGGGCCCCACACAATCAAACAAGCCTAACCAACCCTCAAACCTATGTCTTGGGAAGGTCCTCTACAACTTTCCCCAGGACTTCCCTCCCCAGAAACAAACACACAAAGAGTTAGCTTAGGGACAACTTCAGACTGTCCAGATTTCAGCCTTTTTGCAGTAGTTAACATGTCACTATCAAACTTTCCTTTTATGATCAAAAAAACTCGAGGGCCTTTTAGAAGGACCTTTGGCATCCATCCCACTTCAGTTGAGCTCAAGAATCAAGCTCAGAAGTCCACCCCTCCACCAGTTTCAACCCCAACAAACCCATTAAGGCAGATTGTCCTATTAGAATTACTTTTCTGCTTTATCTACTTTATGTCAGTTTTCCTGCAAGTTTGTAGTTGTTATTTTGTTCATGTTGTAAGCCTTTGTGGCCTTAGATATCTCCTAACGTCTGAGTTGTATCCTTGTTGCCTATATAAGGCCTTTACCTAATGAAATGCAAATCAGATTTGAAGTAAAACATAAAACTGAAACCTTGTTTCTGTTGCATCTCTTGGCTGTGTGCTTGAGACAACTTCCTTTGATTTGTTTTTGGAAGTGAGCTTGGGTCCTTAGCTGTGTGCTGGGATCAAAGTTCAACCCTCAATCATTGGCTTTGTGCTTTGATTAAGGTCATATCCTTGTTCTTTAACAATCAATTCAAACAGAAACAGAGTACTTGCAAGTGTCTTAATCTTAGTTCAATTTGTCATTGTTTAGTTGTCTTTTCTAAATAGTTTCAGTGCAAATGGAATTCAAGGCAGGGGATCTTGTATGGTTGCATTTAAGAAAAGAGAGATTTCCAGACAAGAGGAGAAACAAGCTCATGCCAAGAGCTGATGGACCATTTGAGATATTGGAGAAGATAGGCACCAATGCTTACAAGGTGGATCTACCAGGAAGCTATGGTGTACATGGTACTTTCAATGTTGGAGACCTGAGTCCTTACCATGGTGAATCAGATGATGAAGGTGAGGAAGATTTGAGGGCAAATCCTTTTCAAGAAAAGGAGGTTGCAACGGGAGTATGTGACCAAGCCAAGACACGAGCCATGACACGAGCTCAAGACAAGACACAAACTCAAGACAAGACTCAACATCAAAACAACAACATACATTCAGACAACACCATGACCAGCTATGACAATGTTCTATTCAGTCCAAGCCACAACCACTTCAAGCCTGCTAAGACAACACCACCACAACCAGAACAAAGCCTAGCCATCCACTTCCCAAGACTAGGCCACAACAAAGCTCAGCCAACAGCCCAACAAACCCAACACAACAAAAACAGCCCCCAGCCAAAAACAGCCTATCACAGCCTTTCTAAACAAGGTCCATGGGGCCCCACACAATCAAACAAGCCTAACCAACCCTCAAACCTATGTCTTGGGAAGGTCCTCTACAACTTTCCCCAGGACTTCCCTCCCCAGAAACAAACACACAAAGAGTTAGCTTAGGGACAACTTCAGACTGTCCAGATTTCAGCCTTTTTGCAGTAGTTAACATGTCACTATCAAACTTTCCTTTTATGATCAAACAAACTCGAGGGCCTTTTAGAAGGACCTTTGGCATCCATCCCACTTCAGTTGAGCTCAAGAATCAAGCTCAGAAGTCCACCCCTCCACCAGTTTCAACCCCAACAAACCCATTAAGGCAGATTGTCCCATTAGAATTACTTTTCTGCTTTATCTACTTTATGTCAGTTTTCCTGCAAGTTTGTAGCTGTTATTTTGTTTCATGTTGTAAGCCTTTGTGGCCCTAGATATCTCCTAACGTCTGAGTTGTATCCTTGTTGCCTATATAAGGCCTTTACCTAATGAAATGCAAATCAGATTTGAAGTAAAACATAAAACTGAAACCTTGTTTCTGTTGCATCTCTTGGCTGTGTGCTTGAGACAACTTCCTTTGCTTTGTGCTTGGAAGTGAGCTTGGGTCCTTAGCTGTGTGCTGGGATCAAGGTTCAACCCTCAATCATTGGCTTTGTGCTTTGGTTAAGGTCCTATCCTTGTTCTTTAACAATCAATTCAAACAGAAACAGAGTACTTGCAAGTGTCTTAATCTTAGCTCAATTTGTCATTGTTTAGTTGTCTTTTCTGAATAGTTTCAGTGCAAATTGGTTATCAGAGCTTTGGTTTGTGAGTTCATCTACCTAACTACATTAAAAACACAAAATACAACCATGAGTGAAGAGAGAATCACAGGTATTGAAAACACAGTTCAAGATCTTGTCAGAACTGTAATGGAGGTCTCTAGATCTGTCAATGAACTCCTTGAGGGCCAACAGAACAATGATACAAGGGGAGGCAGAGGTCGAGGAAGAGGAGCACCTTTCCCACAAGGTGGAGTAAGGAGGAGACAACCTGTAGATCAGTTTGAAATGTCAGATTCAGATGGCTCAGATCACAGCCTTCTCAGACACCAAGACAAAGATATCAAGGTAGAGATTCCTGACTTTCTAGGTAGCTTGAACCCTGATGATTTCTTAGATTGGCTAAGGTCTGTAGAAAGAGTCTTTGAGTTTAAAGGATACACTGATAGAAAGGCTTTTAAGGTTGCTATCATGAAACTAAAAGGCTATGCCTCACTGTGGTATGAAAACATGAAAACCTTGAGGGTTAGGGAAGGGAAAGAACCTGTCAAGTCATGGCTCAAACTAAAAAAGAAAATGAGAGCTAAGTTTGTCTCTAGGGACTACACTCAGGACATGTTCATTAAGCTTACTCACCTAAAGCAAGACCAAAGACCTTTAGAGTCCTACCTAAGAGACTTTGAACAACTCACTTTGCAATGTGAGGTTGTTGAGAAATCTGAACAAAAGATAGCAAGGTTCTTAGAGGGGTTGGATGAAAGGATAGCTAGTAAAGTCAGGTTACAAAACATATACTCCTTTGAGGAAGCTGTCAACTTGTCTTTAAGGGTAGAAAAATTGGGAAAAGGAAAGGCCAGTGCTTCTAAGACACCTTCCAGAACCCCCACCTTCAAACCTTTTGCAGGAGTTAAGATAGGAGAACCTGTGGTTCCTGTTAAGACTCCTTTCAACCTTGATAAAGGCAAGGCTGTTGAGGCAGGCCAAAGGAAGACTACCCCTCTCAAAAAGTGCTTTCAATGTCAAGGGTATGGACATTTTGCTAGAGAATGTCCATCTAAAAGGGCTCTGAGTACCCTAGAAGTAATCCATTGGGGAGATGATGAAGTGTTGGTCTGTGATGAAGAGATGGAAGAGCCTGAGGTAGAGGCTAGTGAGGAGTTGATAGAGCCTGATGCAGGGTTAAGTTTGGTAACATGGAGGGTAATGCATACTCAACCACAACCTTTGGAAGAGGACCAAAGACACCAGATCTTTAGGACCAGATGTACCATCAAGGGTAGAGTATGTAACCTCATTATTGATGGGGGAAGCTGCACTAATGTGGCCTCCAAAACACTGATAGACAAGCTAGCTCTACCCACCAAAGACCACCCCCTACCTTACAAACTCAGATGGCTAAACAAAGGGGCTGAGATCAAGGTGGATAAACAATGTGTTATACCTTTCTCAATTGGTAAAGGGTATGTGGATGAGAGTCTTTGTGATGTTCTACCTATGGATGCATGTCACCTTCTGCTTGGGAGACCATGGGAGTTTGATAGGGATGCCATACACCATGGGAGAGACAACACCTACACCTTTAAGTATGGGAAGAAGAAGATCACCCTAGCACCTTTACCACCTGCTTTAAAGATCAACCCAAACCCCATGAGTGAGGCTTCCAAAGAAGTCATGTTGATAAGTGAATCAGAAATAGCACAAGAGCTAAGTGAGCTACAACCTGTATACATATTGCTAGTCAAGGAGACTGGGATGAGTATCATTGATATCCCTGAAGAGGTCAAATCTATCCTAGAAAGTTATGGTGATGTCTTCCCTACTGAGCTTCCTAGTGGACTGCCACCACTTAGAGGGATAGAGCACCACATTGACCTAGTGCCTGGAGCTATCTTACCCAACAAGCCAGCCTACAGGAGTGACCCTAAGGCTACACAAGAGCTCCAACTTCAAGTAGGTGAACTACTCAACAAGGGCTATGTCAGAGAGTCCCTCAGTCCTTGTGCTGTACCAGCCTTGCTTGTGCCAAAGAAGGATGGGACTTGGCGTATGTGTATTGACAGTAGGGCCATCAACAACATTACCATCAAGTATAGGTTTCCCATACCTAGACTTAATGATATTCTGGATGAGCTAAGTGGGGCTCAAGTGTTCACTAAGATTGATCTGAGGCAGGGCTACCACCAAGTGAGGATAAGAGCAGGGGATGAATGGAAGACAGCTTTCAAGACTAAACATGGGCTCTATGAATGGTTGGTGATGCCTTTTGGGTTGTCTAATGCCCCTAGCACCTTCATGAGGTTGATGACAGAAGTCCTAAGGCCTTACTTAGGCAAGTGTGTAGTGGTTTACTTTGATGATATTCTTATTTACAGTTCAACAAAGGGAGAACATTTGCAACATCTGAAGATGTTGTTTGAGGTCCTAAGAGAAAACAAGTTGTATGGCAAGCTAGAGAAGTGCACCTTCATGCAGCCTGAGGTTTACTTCCTTGGGTTCATCATCTCTAAGAAAGGGGTAGCAGTTGATCCTGAGAAAGTGCAAGCAATCAAGGAATGGCCCATTCCCCAAACTGTTACTGATGTAAGAAGTTTCCATGGGTTGGCATCTTTCTATAGGAGGTTCATACAAGGGTTTAGTTCAATCATGGCCCCTATTACTGAGTGCATGAAGAAGGGAGAGTTCAAGTGGAATGAGAAGGCTGAAAGGTCCTTCAATCTGATCAAAGAGCTATTGTGTAAGTCTCCAATATTGGTTCTACCAGACTTTAACAAACTCTTTGAGGTAGAGTGTGATGCCAGTGGTCTTGGCATAGGAGCTGTGCTTACTCAAGAAAAGAAACCTGTGGCATACTTTAGTGAGAAGCTAAATGGGGCCAAGCTTAACTATTCCACATATGACAAGGAATTCTATGCCATTGTGAGGGCATTGAATCATTGGGGACACTACTTGAAGCCTAAGCCTTTTGTGCTTCATTCTGATCATGAGGCTCTCAAATACATCAATGGACAACACAAACTCAACCCCAGGCATGCCAAATGGGTAGAGTTCTTGCAATCCTTCTCATTCTCCAGCAAGTATATAGAAGGTAAGAACAATGTTGTAGCTGATGCATTGTCTAGAAGGTCTGTAATGTTGACCTTCATGGAGCAAAGGGTGTTGGGGTTTGAATTTATGAAAGAGCTCTATCAAGAGGACCCAGACTTCAAGCATGAATGGGAGGTACATCAAGAAGGGCAAGTCAAGAAAGGGAGCAAATACACAGCTCAAGAAGGATACTTATTCTATGGGAACAAACTGTGTGTGCCTAAGGGACCTTATAGGGGACTACTGGTCAAAGAGGTTCACTCCAATGGCCTTGCTGGTCACTTTGGGGTACAGAAGACCTATGACATCTTACAAGATCAGTTCTATTGGCCTAAGATGCTCAGTGATGTGCAAGATGCCCTCAAGAGATGCAGATCTTGTCAACTAGCCAAGGCACATTTTCAAGCAGGCCCTTACACACCACTTCCAGTACCCAACAAGCCATGGGAAGACCTCAGTATGGACTTTATTGTAGCCTTACCTAGAACTCAAAGGGGAAAGGATTCAATCATGGTGGTTGTAGATAGATTTAGCAAGATGGCACATTTCATTGCTTGTAAGAAGACTGAGGATGCATTGGGGGTGGCTGAACTATACTTTAGGGAAGTTGTCAAGTTACATGGGGTCCCTAGAAGCATTGTCTCAGATAGAGACACAAAGTTCATGAGCCATTTCTGGAGAACCTTGTGGAAGCTATTGAAGACCAGGTTATTGTTTAGTACTTCTCACCATCCCCAAACTGATGGGCAGACAGAAGTCACTAACAGAACACTAGGGAAGATCTTAAGGAGCATTGTTTCTAAGTCATTGAAAGATTGGGACCTCAAGCTAGCACAAGCTGAGTTTGCCTTCAACAGAGCTCCCTCCAGCAGCACAGGTAAAAGTCCTTTTGAAACATTTTATGGCACTAATCGTCTCATGCCTACAGAACTAGCACCAGTCAAAGGAAACAAGGCAAGCTATGATGCAAAGAAAAGAGTTGAGCAAATGATACAGATTCATGAGCAAGTCAAGAAGCAGATTGAAAGGTCCAATGAGTTGTACAAAGCTAGGTCCAAGGGGCCTAAGAAAGCAAGGGAATTCAAGGCAGGGGATCTTGTATGGTTGCATTTAAGAAAAGAGAGATTTCCAGACAAGAGGAGAAACAAGCTCATGCCAAGAGCTGATGGACCATTTGAGATATTGGAGAAGATAGGCACCAATGCTTACAAGGTGGATCTACCAGGAAGCTATGGTGTACATGGTACTTTCAATGTTGGAGACCTGAGTCCTTACCATGGTGAATCAGATGATGAAGGTGAGGAAGATTTGAGGGCAAATCCTTTTCAAGAAAAGGAGGTTGCAACGGGAGTATGTGACCAAGCCAAGACACGAGCCATGACACGAGCTCAAGACAAGACACAAACTCAAGACAAGACTCAACATCAAAACAACAACATACATTCAGACAACACCATGACCAGCTATGACAATGTTCTATTCAGTCCAAGCCACAACCACTTCAAGCCTGCTAAGACAACACCACCACAACCAGAACAAAGCCTAGCCATCCACTTCCCAAGACTAGGCCACAACAAAGCTCAGCCAACAGCCCAACAAACCCAACACAACAAAAACAGCCCCCAGCCAAAAACAGCCTATCACAGCCTTTCTAAACAAGGTCCATGGGGCCCCACACAATCAAACAAGCCTAACCAACCCTCAAACCTATGTCTTGGGAAGGTCCTCTACAACGTTCCCCAGGACTTCCCTCCCCAGAAACAAACACACAAAGAGTTAGCTTAGGGACAACTTCAGACTGTCCAGATTTCAGCCTTTTTGCAGTAGTTAACATGTCACTATCAAACTTTCCTTTTATGATCAAACAAACTCGAGGGCCTTTTAGAAGGACCTTTGGCATCCATCCCACTTCAGTTGAGCTCAAGAATCAAGCTCAGAAGTCCACCCCTCCACCAGTTTCAACCCCAACAAACCCATTAAGGCAGATTGTCCTATTAGAATTACTTTTCTGCTTTATCTACTTTATGTCAGTTTTCCTGCAAGTTTGTAGTTGTTATTTTGTTCATGTTGTAAGCCTTTGTGGCCTTAGATATCTCCTAACGTCTGAGTTGTATCCTTGTTGCCTATATAAGGCCTTTACCTAATGAAATGCAAATCAGATTTGAAGTAAAACATAAAACTGAAACCTTGTTTCTGTTGCATCTCTTGGCTGTGTGCTTGAGACAACTTCCTTTGCTTTGTGCTTGGAAGTGAACTTGGGTCCTTAGCTGTGTGCTGGGATCAAAGTTCAACCCTCAATCATTGGCTTTGTGCTTTGATTAAGGTCCTATCCTTGTTCTTTAACAATCAATTCAAACAGAAACAGAGTACTTGCAAGTGTCTTAATCTTAGTTCAATTTGTCATTGTTTAGTTGTCTTTTCTGAATAGTTTCAGTGCACAATCAATCTTAAATCCCAATTTAACACAATTGATTGCTAAATTATATGTTTAACCGACATAGTGTAAGTTCACATGTTAGGATTAAAAGGTGGATGTTGCATTGCATGCATATAACCGATTTCATATCGAGTACAGAAGAGTTTCCGTAATCATTAGTAGAGGCCGCTATCGAGACGGGCAGGATTAGGTGTTCGATCAAAAGAGCTACATAATACGTACCCTCACCCCTTACTCTAGATCTCTGTGAGCACCCATGTTCATTGGCAACCACGAGAGTCATTCTAGACATAGAATGCTAAGGGTAACGAGTTCTTAGTGTTCTTATCATTACTTTGTGTCTTAACATGACATGAAGTATTCGAACGGTTCCAACTTCCCACAAAAGTTGGTGGCGACTCCACAAACGTGTATTCAATACGACGCCACATCGCGCCTCTTCCTTGCCGAGGCACGTGATCGCGGGTCCCGTGTATCACACCTACACTTTCTCTTCAATATTCAAATTCTTTTTTAATTTCTTGTGGAATACAATTGTTTCATGAAGAGGTGGTCGGGACAAGGTGTCCAGTTATGAAATTATTGCGGTTCACTCGTGTCTTGAGGATAAGAAGGTTAATCTCCTGGTCCTTATTTTTCATCGTATTATTCACTCTAGTGTGACGGTCACTAAGAAAAAACTGTCCACCATTGTTGACTTGCCTTATGGATGTGGATTTACCGTCTTTTGGAGGTTAAGAAAGTGGTGGATCCCGGGAGCTAAAATGTTCTGAGTAGGGATGAAATGGGTGACAAACTTTTTAAGTTGATGAAGATTGCGTTTGTCGGACTAGATTTTGTCTTCTTGGTTAAGAGTGGTGGTGCTGACAAGGTTGCGGATAGGGTGTAAGTTGGACATGGGGTATTGATAAGTGAATATTTGTATGATTTTATCCCCTCATTTTAGCTTGATTTGATATGGTTTATCCACTTTAAGAAGTGGTTTTATGAGCTAATCTCTCCTTTGCAGTATTTCTCATGCTTTAATGTCATTTGTAGGAATTGAGTCATTTCTACTTCAAATCCCGTCATTTGAAGGAAATATGAGCAAGGAGAAGCTAAGAAGGACGATTACGGGAGGTTAAGATGGCATGCTATAAAGATCTAGAGGTTTCGAGTCAAAGGGAACAAGTTTCAAGTCATTCCGAGCTCATATGCACAAGTTGCGACGGTTTTGCTATTCGTCGACGAAAGTCGTCTCAAACCTCATGCTCCGACCCTTAACCCTTGGGGACATGATCAGGCCCAAATGGGGGAGGAAATGAGGCCCACGAGGTGTTAGTTACGTCCCCGTTCGAATCTAAAGTCAATGGAGTCAAGGTAGATCAAGTTACGTACCAAGGGAAGATCAAACGAAAGTCAATGTTCTGAACAGACAACATCCCCGATCGGGGATCCACAAATCCGATCGGGTTTATTGTATTCTACGCATCTTCTCTTGATCTACCTCTCTTTAATGCAAGGCTTAATGGCTTGTTTAATGGGCATGAGTCCGGACACATTTAAGCAGCCTCTCAACCCTATAAATAGCCTAGCATCACATACAACAAAACATGTACAAAACAAATACTTCTCTCTTTAGTTTAGTTTTCTTCTTTCTCTCAACTTTCTTAGTTTTAGTTTAGTTTTAGTTTTCTCTAGTTTAGTTTAGTCTAGTTCTAAGTTTTCTTCAATTGTAGTTGTTCTACTTGTAATTGGAATTCTAGTTTCCGGGTTTGCATTTTCCTATTCAAGTTCCTATTCCATTTCAATCTTTGCTCATCCTTTCCGGTAATCCTTATTCTTGTTTTTACATTTCCTTTATCATGTTTACCATTCTTAGTTTTATAATCTTAGTTTCCCTTTCATTGTTAATCATGCATAAGTAATCTTTGTTCTAGGGGAAGGATTAACATGTCTAATTAATCTATAAGTATAAATTGATTCCGGGTAGGATTTTTTTAGTTGTCTCTATTTCTTGTTTGATTCTCATGATAGACTTTGTTTAATGGCCATAATCAATTGTTTATACTTGTCAATTTCCGTCTCAAGGGCGAGAGTCGAGATGAAAATTAAAGGACTGGGAAGAATAGTTTAATGACCTAACCAGGCTGAGAGGACGTTAGGACCCATTAAAAAGTCGGTACGAATCCGAGAGGAATATACCGCTACGAGACTTGGACAACTATGATTTTTCTAAACCCGTAATCAACTTTGCTTTTCAATTGATTAGCATGTGAACCTCGATCCCTAGATCTTTTTCTTTATTGTATTGTTAACATTTTTATTATAGCATTTAGTAATTAGTGACAAACATTTGCCAATCGTACAAGGTAGAGTTCGAACCATAACTATTCACAAGTATCTCCCGTCTCCCTGAGATCGACCCCTTATTTCCCTAATTACATTAATTTGTTATTAGCCTAGTCTGGGTAATTTATCTTTGATTAGGGTACGCGACAACCCTGTCAAATTTTGGCATCGTTGCCGGGGAGCACGGTTTTGTTTATTTGTGATTAGTAGAGTTTCACCTTGTCTTTTTCTTTTTTTCTTCTTTTCTTTTGTGTCGAGGAACACTTGTTCCTTGAGATTTTTCTCACCTTTTCCTTGTAGTATAGTGACTCTTTTCAGGTAATAGGAATATTTTCTTTCAAAGGGATTGCTTTATTTTCTCTCAATGACTATCTATTTACAATCTCCACAATGCGAGAATGAGCCTTTCCATGAATACCTCGACTGATTTTATAGCTATTATAGACATATTATCTCTCTTGGGTATACCCTTTATGAGACCTATATGAGGAATGTCGTGATTCATGGAATGCTCATTGAGTGTCGTAGCCTGGCTATGCAATTGAGTGGTGGAAGTCTTTATCAGAAGAGAGGAGAGGAACTTTGGATTTTCTTGAACTATAGGCATCCCGATCAAGGAAAGAAACGTACCGGCGATTGAGAATCCAAAAGTAACTCAATGAAATCATGGCTCAAGTTCAAATGCTCAAAGGGCAAAAGGAAGAACCCAAGTTTAAAAGAAGTAAGCCAATCAATTTTCCTTATGCTTTTTTAGCCCCCCCTTGTGAGTCTAATTTCTCCTATGCTTTTTCATGCCCCCCATATAAGTCTAATTCTCCCCAATCATATGAATTAATAGATGACGATGATGATGGTCCAACCTTTTCTATTGAAAGTCACTCTAGTGTCGTTCCATTAATCAATTTTGAGACCCCCATTATTGATATTGACCATATGGTAGTCGAGACTTTAGACAAGGATGTTGTTAAGCCCATTTGTGACTCCAATGGAGAGTCGTCGATCGAGTCATCAGATTTCTTTGAAAATCCTTTCTCTAAGGATATTCCAGATTTATTTGAAAATGATAATGGGTTTTGTGAACCTAGCCTTGAAATTAAGTGGGATCAACCACCCATTTTTGATTCCCACTCCTTTGATTCACCCTACCCCCAATTAGAGTCCACTAATGATATTTGGGAACTAATTGTTTGTTCCATGATCTTAAACATTTCACTCCATCTCTCACTGACGAGTGGAGCAGTTCAGTGGTCATCTATGAAGTTTGTCATGCGCACAATGATAAGATATATCAATTCTTACCTTCAATATTTCATGCCTATATCTTGTCAATTGCTTACATATGTTTTTGTATAGCTCATACGCAGGTATATGATCGACTTCTAAGGGCATTGACATGCTTTTTAAGGCACAAAGAATGATTTTCATTAATAAAGAGTCTAGCAAGACATTTAAATAAAGCTTCGCGGGAGGCAACCCGTGTTTTATTATATTTTTGTTATGAAATAAATTATTTTTGTTGGACAATTTAATAATGTTAATTTTTAAATAATTCATTTGGTTTTGGTTCTAATAGCTTTGACAATAAGACAATAATTTTATCTAGTATTGTAGTAGCTTGTTCATCACAGGTACTTTGGTGCTTGGGTTGTACTTTGCCCCCGTTTTCAAGCTAGCTTGGGGGAGCTGCTGCACGGTTGTATGTTTTCTTTTCTTTCTTTACCATTTTGTTGAGTCGTCCCCCATTCCTTTGTTGGTTATGTTGTCCTTCTTTGTGTTTTCTGCGCTTAAACCCGTTTCGCACATTGAGGACAATGTGTTATTCTAGCTTGGGGGAGGGATTTAGTTTGTGTCGTTGTTTATTTAGTCTAGTTGTTTATTGAATTTGAAAATTTTG
Organism: Heliosperma pusillum; assembly: GCA_022085475.1. Lineage (NCBI taxonomy): Eukaryota > Viridiplantae > Streptophyta > Magnoliopsida > Caryophyllales > Caryophyllaceae > Heliosperma > Heliosperma pusillum. Next base: position 84,913 of record JAIUZE010069033.1, on the reverse strand, counting down.
AAAAATCCAAAAAAATCAAAAAATTAAATTTTTTTAATAAAAGTTGTGTGTTTTGTCCACCCAATTGTGTTGTGCATAATGTCATTCCTCAATGCATTTCCCTTATTGTAGCTTTTTAGCCAATGTTTCACGCTTTTGACGGGACTTTGCATACATGGGGATGTCTTGTACACAGTGGGTGAGGGATTGATTTTAGACTTATTAGGCTTGATCTTGACTTTGGAAAACTACATATACGGTAGAGCCTCCAGTGATCGGTACATCTATACCCGATCCCAATTAGGTGTGTGTAGTTTCTCCTTATGATTTGCGTCACATAAAAAACGCACAAGTATGGTTTTCATTCCATTTCTAGTGAGCATTACATTCATGATTTAAAAAATATTTGAAGCCATTCACTTTGAATCCATTACCTAAATTTAGCCCCTTTTCACATTGTTTCACATTTCATTAGCTACATGTAAAAATATTGCCTACCTTGTTAAGTTAGTAGCTATACCGTTTGTGTTTGGGTGCTCATTTGGGATATTGTTCAAGTTATGTCAAAGTGATCTTGATTGGACGGAATCACTGATTTCCGTACCGAAGAAAAGAAAAAGAAATGAAAAAAAAATGATGATGAATATGAAAGAATGAAAAGAAAGAAAGAAGCATGTATTGAAAAGAAAAAAAAATGGTTTATGAAAAGAAGAAGAAGTTGTGAGTGTTATTTCCATGATCCGAAATTCAAAAAGTTGGGAAATTCACTCTTGTGTTGCCATGAGTATAAGCCAATTTGCTATTTTTGGCTTAGTTTTATTTTCTTGGGAATGGTTCCGAGTTTTGATTGAGCATCCTTGCATAATTGGTATGTTGCTAGCTTGACCTTAGCTCCACATTACCATAATTCATTTGTCCACTTTGTTACCCATTTCCCATAGCCTTCTTCTTGCTTTTCCGGCTTCTTTCTATGCTTTTCATGATTGTTTTGACTTGTAGTTTTGGAATGTTTACCATATTAGATTGCGGGCGCATTCTCATGAGTCGTAGATAGGAGAGTGCCACTCAAATATAAAATAATATTTCCTTGATTTATATAAAAATTTGAGTGTTGAGTGCACCGTGAGAGTCCATTGTCAAAAGATCATGCAAGAGCCGAAAAGTCTATTTGATGTTCCTTATGCTGCGCCGTTATGTAAATCTCAACCATGTTTTGCATTTTCCCTATGCCCACGTTGTTTCGGGATGTGTTTCATTGTGCTCTATAAGCTACTTGATGGGATTTGCATTTGGTTGGATTGATTGTTGCTCGTCGCCCTTGTCCTTGTCATGTTTGTTATTGTATGCTTGCTTGAGGACAAGCAAGGGTTTAGCTTGGGGAATTTGATAAGTGAGTATTTGTATGATTTTATCCCCTCATTTTAGCTCGATTTGATATGGTTTATCCACTTTAAGAAGTGGTTTTATGAGCTAATCTCTCCTTTGCAGTATTTCTCGTGCTTTAATGTCATTTGTAGGAATTGAGTCGTTTCTACTTCAAATCCCGTCATTTGAAGGAAATATGAGCAAGGAGAAGCTAAGAAGGACGATTACGTGAGGTTAAGATGGCATGCTATAAATATCTAGAGGTTTCGAGTCAAAGGGAACAAGTTTCAAGTCATTCCGAGCTCATATGCACAAGTTGCGACGGTTTTGCTATTCGTCAACGAAAGTCGTCTCAAACCTCATGCTCCGACCCTTAACCCTTGGGGACATGATCAGGCCCAAATAGAGGAAGAAATGAGGCCCAAGAGGTGTTAGTTACGTCCCCGTTCGAATCCAAAGTCAATGAAGTCAAGGTAGATCAAGTCACGTACTAAGGGAAGATCAAACAAAAGTCAAAGTTCTGAACAGACAACATCCCTGATCGGGGATCCACAAATCCGATCAAGTTTATTGTATTCTACGCATCTTCTCTTCATCTACCTCTCTTTAATGCAAGGCTTAATGGCTTGTTTAATGGGCATGAATCCAGACACATTTGAGCAGCCTCTCAACCCTATAAATAGCCTAGCATCACACACAACAAAACATGTACAAAACAAATACTTCTCGCTTTAGTTTAGTTTTCTTCTTCCTCTCATCTTTCTTAGTTTTAGTTTAGTTTTAGTTTTCTCTAGTTTAGTTTAGTCTAGTTCTAAGTTTTCTTCAATTGTAGTTGTTCTACTTGTAATTGGAATTCTAGTTTCCGGGTTTGCATTTTCCTATTCAAGTTCCTATTCCATTTCAATCTTTGCTCATCCTTTCCGGTAATCCTTATTCTTTCTTGCTTTTACATTTCCTTTATCATGTTTACCATTCTTAGTTTTATAATCTTAGTTTCCCTTTCATTGTTAATCATGCATAAGTAATCTTTGTTCTAGGGGAAGGATTAACATGTCTAATTAATCTATAAGTATAAATTGATTCCGGGTAGGATTGTTTTAGTTGTCTCTAGTTCTTGTTTGATTCTCATGATATACTTTGTTTAATGGCCATACTCAATTGTTTATACTTGTCAATTTCCGTCTCAAGGGCGAGAGTCGAGATGAAAATTAAAGGACTGGCAAGAATAGTTTAATGACCTAACCAGGCTGAGAGAACGTTAGGACCCATTAAAAAGTCGGTACGAATCCGAGAGGAATATACCGCTACGAGACTTGGACAACTATGATTTTTCTAAACCCGTAATCAACTTTGCTTTTAAATTGATTAGCACGTGATAGGAGAGTGCCACTCAAACATAAAATAATATTTCCTTGATTTATATAAAAATTTGAGTGTTGAGTGCACCGTGAGAGTCCATTGTCAAAAGATCATGCAAGAGCCGAAAAGTCTATTTGATGTTCCTTATGCTGCGCCGTTATGTAAATCTCAACCATGTTTTGCATTTTCCCTATGCCCACGTTGTTTCGGGATGTGTTTCATTGTGCTCTATAAGCTACTTGATGGGATTTGCATTTGGTTGGATTGATTGTTGCTCGTCGCCCTTGTCCTTGTCATGTTTGTTATTGTATGCTTGCTTGAGGCCAAGCAAGGGTTTAGCTTGGGTGAGTTTGATATGTGAGTATTTGTATGATTTTATCCCCTCATTTTAGCTCGATTTGATATGGTTTATCCACTTTAAGAAGTGGTTTTATGAGCTAATCACTTCTTTGCAGTATTTCTCGTGCTTTAATGTCATTTGTAGGAATTGAGTCGTTTCTACTTCAAATCCCGTCATTTGAAGGAAATATGAGCAAGGAGAAGCTAAGAAGGACGATTACGTGAGGTTAAGATGGCATGCTATAAATATCTAGAGGTTTCGAGTCAAAGGGAACAAGTTTCAAGTCATTCCGAGCTCATATGCACTAGTTGCGACGGTTTTGCTATTCGTCAACGAAAGTCGTCTCAAACCTCATGCTCCGACCCTTAACCCTTGGGGACATGATCAGGCCCAAATAGAGGAATAAATGAGGCCCAAGAGGTGTTATTTACGTCCCCGTTCGAATCCAAAGTCAATGAAGTCAAGGTAGATCAAGTCACGTACTAAGGGAAGATCAAACAAAAGTCAAAGTTCTGAACAGACAACATCCCCGATCGGGGATCCACAAATCCGATCAGGTTTATTGTATTCTACGCATCTTCTCTTCATCTACCTCTCTTTAATGCAAGACTTAATGGCTTGTTTAATGGGCATGAATCCAGACACATTTGAGCAGCCTCTCAACCCTATAAATAGCCTAGCATCACACACAACAAAACATGTACAAAACAAATACTTCTCTCTTTAGTTTAGTTTTCTTCTTCCTCTCATCTTTCTTAGTTTTAGTTTAGTTTTAGTTTTCTCTAGTTTAGTTTAGTCTAGTTCTAAGTTTTCTTCAATTGTAGTTGTTCTACTTGTAATAGGAATTCTAGTTTCCGGGTTTGCATTTTCCTATTCAAGTTCCTATTCCATTTCAATCTTTGCTCATCCTTTCCGGTAATCCTTATTCTTGTTTTTACATTTCCTTTATCATGTTTACCATTCTTAGTTTTATAATCTTAGTTTCCCTTTCATTGCTAATCATGCATAAGTAATCTTTGTTCTAGGGGAAGGATTAGCATGTCTAATTAATCTATAAGTATAAATTGATTCCGGGTAGGATTGTTTTAGTTGTCTCTATTTCTTGTTTGATTCTCATGATATACTTTGTTTAATGGCCATACTCAATTGTTTATACTTGTCAATTTCCGTCTCAAGGGCGAGAGTCGAGATGAAAATTAAAGGACTGGCAAGAATAGTTTAATGACCTAACCAGGCTGAGAGAACGTTAGGGCCCATTAAAAAGTTGGTACGAATCCAAGAGGAATATACCGCTACGAGACTTGGACAACTATGATTTTTCTAAACCCGTAATCAACTTTGCTTTTAAATTGATTAGCATGTGAACCTTGATCCCTAGATCCTTTTCTTTATTGTATTGTTAACATTTTTATTATAGCATTTGGTAATTAGTGACAAACATTTGCCAATCGTACAAGGTAGAGTTCTAACCATAACTATTCACAAGTATCTCCCGTCTCCCTGAGATCGACCCCTTACTTCCCTAATTACATTAATTTGTTGTTAGCCTAGTCTGGGTAATTTATCTTTGATTAGCGTACGCTACAACCGTGTCAGGTATCGGCGGAAGTTGGCGCAGAATTAGACTCGTTTATGGCAAGTATTCAGGAGAAGTTTGAGGCCTAAGTTGTTATCCTTTCAAGTATTGTCGCGGGTCTGAGGGAGGGGGCATCACATGTTGGGGGTTGTTCGCCAGAAATTGTAACGTGGTGAAAGGTGTTGATGATCAGATTAAGGAGCTTGAGCGCAGTGTGGTCATAGTTCGAGATGAGGTATTCCGCCATGGACGTCGCTTGGATAATCTTATTAGCTAATCAAGGCGGAGCCATATACCGAGATGGGCAAAGTATCCGTGAAGATGTCTCTACGGTGTTGGAAGGTACAAAAGCCTTGTCGTTGAAGGTTTTGAACTTCGATATTTGCCTTATAGCTCAGGACAACAATGTTTGCTCATGTTTTGATCGTGTTTTCTCCCTGGAGTGCCGTACTCGTCCAGATTATGTCGACCCCAACATTATCCAACAACCTCGCACTTGAACTCTTCCTTGCCTTACCTTATTTTGCCCAACTTGAAGTTTATTTTACCTATCCTTTTATTCGGCCAAGATGAATTTCTTTTCCTTGGTTTCTAGTACACATATTTTATTATGCTTGTTAGACTTGGATTATCTTGTTAATAATTTGGGTTTTGCGTTTATATTTCGTTCCTCGGTGAGTATTATTCTAGTTGTTTTAGATTTTTATTCTCGTATTTTAGATGATGTCAAGAGGGGGAAGAAATAACCTTGATTTTAGTATTTACCTAACCTTACTCCTTGTCAAGACCCTTAGTCTCTTAAGGTCTTAGGTGCTTATACTTATGATTTGGATGTCTTGATCTTGCGTTCTACCCACTATGATTTTTATAGTATTATGTTGAGGGGGAACTTACCTTAGTCACAAATCATAAGAGGCTTGTCATCATCAGAAGGGGGAATTTGTTGGACCATATAGTTATATAATTTTGTTTTGATAATGACAAGTATGTTTGTATAATATATATGCTTGTGCTTGTTTTTGTAATTGTTTGTTTAGTTTTGGTTAGGTTAAACATGATTTAGCATCTGAAGTTATAGCTAGTTTAGTTATATCTTTGATGATTTTTGAAGCAAAGGTGAAGAAACGTTATAGGTCATTGTACTATAACTTGGATGATTATCAAGCTCAAGATCAAAGACAAAGACTTGAAGAAGCTTGTGATAAGTTCAAGATGAAGAACTTATAATCAAGATTACAAGATGGACTTTACATTGAAGATCTCCAGGAAGAATAGATAGTGTTGGTCATCTTCCTTAATGATGCTTTTACAAATAATTTGAGTGAGCAAAATTATAGGTGTTTTAACTATAACTTTACTCAGTCAGACTTAAAATTGTAGGTGTTTACCAATAACTTTAAGTTGTCATAAAGTTGGCACGATTTTATGTTTAAAAATCTTTTTAAAGCTAGAATCATATATTTTGAAAATAAATGTATGTATAGTGAAAATCAAGATATAAAGGTTGATTCATTTGATGATTGAACGAATTGCTTCTAGATAAAATAATGTCCATGGGACAACTTATGAGTTGTTTTTAGTGACCATCTAGGGCTTCTTTAAATCAAACATAAAACTTAATCAATGCAATCCAATATTTGGACTAGGGTTTTAAAATACATAAGGTGGGCTTATGAGCCGTCACCTATGTATGAGAAAACCCTAGCACAAGTAACAATTAGGTTAAGATCTATTTTAGATACTTTTCATAATTAGTATATCTTATAGCCTAAACTACTTGATAGAGTCAAACTGTGTCGGGTCAATAGGTTAATATTATCGTAATGAACATGCTTAATACTGGGTTTTAATTGGAGTTTTATGTAATATGTCGGTTGGAACTTTTGGTTGTAATTTTAGGGTTTTAACTTGAATTGCACTTGTAACTTTGTAATTACGATTTTTGCTTGTACATTGCAAATGGAAACTCGGTTTCCATATCTACTAAACTAAGGAAAAGAAGGATAGTTAAATTCAAGGCAAGAGAACAAGTGCAAAGTCAAGGAAAGCAAAAAAAAATAAAGGTTTGAAGCCATGGCATGCACAAGCAAGAGCCAAAATGAAGATTTGAGAACTCGGTTTTGCAAGGGTCAACTTCAAACAAGCATATCTTAGGTTCTAGACCTTGTATTTATGCAAGGCCAAGTGGAGGGGATATCGTATCCTCTTATATTTCCAACGCTAGGCCGCACGCCTCAAAAAACCAAGAAACCAGAGAGATATGCTTCTCGCAAAAACGTGCTGCTGGGCTGAAAAACGCAGGCTGCGTCACATGACGTAGGCTGCGTTTTTCACGGCCTCCGCGGACTCAAAAACCCATAATTCTATTATTTTGAAGGCTCACTTATGTGGGAATTTGAAAGGTAAAAATATCCAACATTTAACTCCTGTCTAGGTTACCATCTCATACCATCTAATCTACCATCTCACATCTTACATTCAAAATCTAATCTACCCTTTTATTTAGGATATTTTGAGTCTAGTTGAAGTAGTAGAAATTGTTATTTGGTCTTGCTGCTTACCGGAAATGATGCCGGTTTTTTGCACACCAAATTTGGCGTCGTTGCTGGTGAAGACAACAAAGTTAAAGCTATCTTAAACTTTTGGTCTAAATTAGTGCAGTTTGTCTTTGTAAATATTAGGACGTATTTAATTATATTAGATTGTGTGCTTGTTTAATTTAATGGCTAATCTTAATTTTCTACAAGATAAAGGTGAGTTGTTTTGTCATTCTTTTGATAGACTTGAACGATTTGTATTGAATTGTGATTATCATTTTGAAGAATGAGAACTTTGTCATGTTGTTTTTAATGGGTTGAATGTTGATAGTAAGTCTCATGTGAATCACTTGACTAATGGAAGCTTCCTTCAAAAGAGTTATAAGGATAAATTGGATCTTTTCCAGTATCTTGAAAATTATATTATGATATGGGGGTTGCAAAATTCTTGTCAAACCAAATACAACAAAGTAAGCCCACCCATGATACACCTTCAATGGAAACCCGATAAATGTTTCAAGCGTTGCTAATTTCACAACAAAATATGAGCCAAATTTTAGTTACAATGAGAGAGGTGATGCTAATGAAACGTTTGTCCATGCTCTAGATGAATCTCATGATAACCATGACTTTGAGATTAAAGATTCTCCTTCCCTTAAGCATAAATTGAGTCACAATTATAAAGGGTGTGTTGTTGATGAGTATGATTTTTGGGATGATGAAGATGATGTATGTGACTTGAAATCCTCTTTGTCCTTACCATCCATTGAGATCCTGATTCACATTCCTTGTTCCGGAGTTGATGCCTCACACCTTGAGAAAAAACTATTTAGTTCGTAGTAATTCTTGCTCGGATTTGACCTTTACATGTTTGGAGAGTGAGGTGTTTGATAAGAATGAGCAAGAAGACAAGATTTGGGGGAGGTTGAGATGGAAAAAGGGAAGGTTGAAGATGTTACTTTTCACCCTCATAAGAATATGAAACTTGTAAGTGTGGAGGTCAATGAGGTTGCTAAAGAGAGAATGGAAATGGGTTTTTAGAGGTGTACCCTTGCAAGGAGGAACCGCCTCAAATTTGCGTTGAAATGCCATCAAACTTTTTCCACAAAGAAGCTCATGAGTTCCATAATTCTTACTTCATTTTCACAATTCCTAATCCTCTTATAACGAGCCTCACCCTGACATAGAATCGTTATATCTTAGTCATGCTTGTGATGTTTTGGCTTCTTACTACCTTTAGTTCTCTACTTTGTGGGCCAACATCTTTGATAAGCTACTAAGAACGTTGAGTTGTTCCGCTCTTGACTTTTGAAAAGGAATGATGTTGAAAATGCGTCGAGCAAACGCCGAAAATCAAAAGCGCTTTACGGAAGGCAACCCGTACATCTTATTTCATATTTCTTTTTTTCCTTTGCATTTTATGCACATCTCCTTCACATTGAGGACAATGTAGAAACTAAGTGTGGGGGAGGAGTTTGAATGTACCATATGTACGTTTTATTTCATGTTTTGATGCATTAGTTTTAAAAAAACGAAAAATAAAAATCCTGGTTAGGCGAAACCCACAAGAAGGGCACCTAAGAAAAAATGGGAAGGTGGTCGAGGACGGGATGAAAACCCGAAAGGGCATCCCGGGATCGCCATAGATTCAATGGTGGCATGAGCAATATCCGTGTCAATTTCTTGAAAACGCCCATTGTTGGCGGAATCAAGAATTCTTCGGGATTCGGCACAACACCCATTGTAGAATGTTATGGCAAGGAACCAAGCATCCAACCCATGGTGTGGGCATTGCCTTTGGAGCTCCTTGTACCTCTCCCAAGCTTCATATACACTCTCAAGAGCTTGTTAACGAAATCCCGTGATTTTGCTCCTCAAAGTTTAAGTTTTCTCGGGTGGAAAAAACTTTTGATAGAAAGGAAGAGCCAATGTCTCCCAATTTGTCACTCCCATGGTGGCACGATCAAGGCTATTGATCCAAAGTTTTGCCTTCCCCTTTAAAGAAAAAGGGAAAAGTGTTTCCCTAATTTTGGCTTGAGGGACACCCGTTTGGCGAATCATGGAGCAATAGTCACAAAAGTAATAGATTTGGTTTCTACACCTCAAGACCTTGAGGTACAAAAACCCGAACTTAAACCCCTCCCTTCTAATTTGAAATATGCTTTTATAGAGGATGAGGAAATGTGTCCAGTAATTGTTGGTGCTAATTTGAGTGAGAGTCAATTGTCTTCTTTGCTTTGTGTTTTAAAATCCCATAAGAAAGCTATTGGCTATAAACTAGATGATTTAAAGGGCATAAGCCCTGAGTTTTGCATGCATAGAATCCATCTAGAGGACGATCATAAACCATGTGTCCAAGGTCAAATACGACTAAATCCTAACATGCAAGAAGTGGTTAAAAAGGAAGTGATTAAATTGTTAGATGCGTGAATTATTTATGCAATTTCCGATTCCAAATGGGTGAGTCCGGTCCAAGTGGTTCCCAAGAAAGGAGGAACCACCGTAGTCAAAAATGATAAGAATGAACTTATTCCAACTAGGATTGTAACGGGTTGGAGAATGTGTATTGACTATAGGAGATTGAATTTGGCCACGAAGAAAGATCACTACCCTTTACCTTTTATTGACCAAATGTTGGAGAGGTTGGCATGTCATAACTATTTTTGCTATCTTGATGGATATTCCGGGTTCTTTCAAATACCCATTCTCCCGGATGACCAAGAGAAGACCACGTTTACTTGTCCCTATGGTACCTTTTCTTACCGTAGAATGCCTTTCGGTCTTTGTAATGCCCCCGCCACTTTCCAACGTTGCATGATAAGCATTTTCTCCGACTTTATCGATTCTATCATGGAAGTGTTTATGGATAATGTTAGTGTTTATGTTTCTTCATTTAATGCTTGTTTGGCTAACTTGTCTAAAGGGTTGAAGCGTTGTGAAGAGGTTGACTTGGTATTTAATTGGGAAAAGTGCCACTTCATGGTCAATGAAGGGGTAGTACTTGGTCATATTGTCTCGGAAAAAGGAATTGAAGTGGATCGTGCTAAGGTTCAAGTTGTTGAGCAACTACCCCCACCGGTAAATGTCAAGGGAGTAAGGAGTTTCTTAGGCCATGCGGGTTTCTACCGCCGTTTTATTAATGATTTTTCTAAGATTGCCAAACCCCTTACGGAGCTTCTTTTAAAATATGCTCCATTTGTGTTTACTAATGATTGTTGATGCGTGTCTGCAGCGAAATAAATACGAATTGTTTTGAAAATCTCAGTAGCATTGGGCCAAGTTTAAATGATCATATCTTGCAATTTACTTGGTCACTTTTTGTGTTCTTTATATTTTTGAAATCTTGAATGAGTCGTCTTTCACATGGCTTTTGAATCAACAACATATGAAACCTAGGTGTCATTTAGGTTAGTTTTAGAGTCACTTGAGTCATGCTCGAGTGGTGGCTGTTCGGGAGTCTTTTTTGGCACGAAATCAGCCCCTTTGGGTCTTGTTTCAAAAGCCATGTGAAAGACGACTCATTCAAGATTTCAAAAATATAAAGAACACAAAAAGTGACCAAGTAAATTGCAAGATATGATCATTTAAACTTGGCCCAATGCTACTGAGATTTTCAAAACAATTCGTATTTATTTCGCTGCAGTGTCGTTATACACCAAAAATAAAACCTAAGTCTACTAACTAAGAAGATAGCGGAAGTAGGGTCGATCTCCACAGGGAGGAAATTAACTAACTGTAATTTTAATCTGTCAGTAACAATCTGGGGGTTTGAAAAGGTTTTAAACTAAACTAAATAAGATTAAGGAAGAGAAATAAAGGAAGAAATAAATATGAAATAAATCAGAGAAAGAGAAAATATGCTAGGATTCGGTCCACTGCAATATCGGCATCTACGGGTCAACTAAGTCAGTCAATCTATCAATGAGAAGGGCAATGGTTTTCTCCTCTCGGTCTCAAACCACCCTAGGTATTTTCCTAATTAACTCTCGTCCTCTTAGGAGTCACCTATCAATTCTAAGCAAGCCTTCCCTTCCAATCTCTCGATCCAGGTCGGGGTTAACTACCTAGCCTAGTCTCCTGCGTATACTCATTCGACTAAACCTCAATTAAATTGCTTAAACTGATTCTCATATTCAAGACGAACTAAAATAATCTATCCTAACATGCCTCTACTACAGTTTCCCTCATCCCAACATAAAAGAGAATTAGCTACTCATGTTATTAACGGTGCTAACAAAGACGATTAAACATATGACGATAGACATAATAAAATCGCAATTAACAAGGATGAACAATAACGCAGCAGTAATTAGGAAGAGTAAACAATGATTAAGACTAAAAGAAAGGATTAAGGAAGAGAGAAAGGAAGAAGTTTACAATCTTAGCAAATCCGGCGTAAAGAACAACTCCACGTCGATAAACCCGAATGTAAACCAAAGAAAAAGTTCAGAACTAATGAAAGATTATTGTTAATGATTCCGAACCCTAATGGTTCTGAGTCCTAATGACTCCGAATCTCAATGTCTAACTAATGACGTAAATAAGAGTTTATATAATGCAAAACACGACTGTTAAACCCTAATTAAGCTACGGACTTAAGGCCCATGATAGATTCTACTCGATCGAGGGAAATAACCACTCGATCGAGGACTTTATTCTAGGAAATCACTCGATCGAGTAACAATTCTACTCGATCGAGCAACTTTTCAGCAGCAACAACTCGATCGAGCACAGGACAGCTCGATCGAGGTCTTTTCTCTTCAACGCTCCTCGATCGACCAAATATATAATCGATCGAGGTCTTTTGGCCTATCGTGCAGTGTTGGACATGGCTTTGGACTTGATTGCGAGCGGTTTCACGCTTTCCCATGCAAGAGCTTCTGTTCCGTTCCTTCCATTCTCCTAAATGCATGCAAAGTGGACTGTTTTGGCTCGGTTTTTGCTACTACGCAGCTTGTACCTACAAAATAGTAATGAAAGTACAAAGTAGCCAAATAGGGGCATATGGTGTTATAATATCACTTAAATGACATAGAAATGCGTGCATAAATTGACTAGAAAGTCTATATAAAATACACGCATCAATTGTCTTGAGTCTTTTACTAGGATCAAGAAGGCTTTGATTTCTGCACCTATCATCCAATCACTGGATTGGAACTTACCGTTTGAGCTCATGTGTGATGCTAGTGACTATGCAGTAGGTGCCGTGCTAGGAAAAAGGAAGGACAAGGTTCTCCATGCTATCTACTATGCTAGCAAAACCTTGGATGTGGCTCAAATCAACTATGCCACCACGGAGAAGGGGCTACTTGCCATTGTCTATGCCTTAGACAAATTTCGCTCTTACTTGATTGGTTCCAAAGTCATTGTTCATACCGATCATGCCGCTCTCAAGCATCTCCTAGCCAAACAAGAAGCTAAGCCACGATTGATACGATGGATCTTGCTCTTGCAAGAATTTGATCTTGAGATTAAAGACAAGAAGGGGGCCAAAAATGTTGTTGCCAATCACTTATCCCGCTTGCGGTTTGATGATGGAGGTATTGATATACCAATTTATGATTCCTTCGCCGATGATGCTCTAATGATGTTGGAAGCCAATACTTCTTGGTATGCCGACATAGCCAACTTTTTAGTTGGACAGGAATTGCCACCTAGCCTTTCATATCAACAAAGGAAGAAGTTCCTACACGATGCAAAGTTCTTCCTATGGGATGATCCATATCTATTCAAACATTGCTCCGATGGGCTATTTCGGAGATGTATCCCACATTGGAATGTGAAAGGGGTGCTAGAAGGATACCATTCTTCTCCTTATGGTGGTCACCATGGACCAGCCAAGACCGTTGCAAAGGTGTTGCAATCCGGTTTCTATTGGCCAACTATGTCCCAAGATACCAAAGCTTTCGTTACGGCTTGCAATGCTTGCCAAATAACGGGTTCTATATCGAGGAGGCATGAGATGCCTTTAAATGGTATCTTGGAAGTAGAGGTATTTGATGTTTGGGGGATTGATTATCAAGGACCGTTTCCTTCCTCAAAAGGGAATCGGTATATTTTGCTTGCCGTCGATTATGTCTCTAAATGGGTTGAGGCAATAGCTACTCCAACGAACGTTGCTCGTGCCGTGGTTAACTTATTCAAGATGATCATATTTCCGAGGTTTGGGGTCCCAAGAGCGGTCATTATGTGAGAAAATATCCGTATATTTCACCTCTAAATTTCAGGATTATAACAAAATTATAAGATACGAAATAACGAGTCATATATGAAAATAACGATATAAATAAGAGATAAAAATCAACCTTTGGTCCTTGCAAATTGGCTTATGAACAATATCAAAAGTATGATATCTCCTACTAGTTGCACCCAAAATGCTCCTTGATATGCCTTAATCGTGCTAGAACGATTATACAAAATTACCGCTAATTTTATGTGAGGTTTGATGATAGATCTAGAGAGAAAAATTGAGAGAAAAATCACCCTAGTGTTTTGTTTGTGCCGTCACCTCCATTAAAAAACCCTAGGTATTTTTCTTTTTATTCTCCCCTAATCATACTAGCTAGGTTTTCCTAAAATAAGAGATTGCAATTAGGATCCTTTCCAAACCGATTTGGACCGAGTAGATATATCCATTTATTGCTTCATATTTTTCGGTCACACCTAGTAAATAACATCCATTGTATTATTATAATTATCGTCACTAATATCGTCATCTTATTACTAAGTCCACTCAACCTTTTGCAGTCGATTTATTAATACATGTCTGACAATATTTACAATAATTATTACGAGTAATACATTTGCTTAATTAAATATAACGGTTTATATTTAATCACGAATTAACTGATTAGATCATTAAAGCTAACATTATTTACATTAATTAAATATCAGTTTATATTCATTTTACGAATTAACAGTTTAATCCGTCTATCATCATCATTTTTGACTAACCTTTTAGTCAAATACATCGACTAACCTTTTAGTCGTATAAGGCATCAATATGACTATATTATTCATATAATCACATCTCTCAGACACATTCTATAGGTGTGACTTATAGGGACCATTTGATCACCGCCATAATAAAATGACAATAACGTCAAACTTCTAGCGAGCCAACCGTTATTGCTAAACGTTAATCAACTGATTATTATACAAAGTATACCCTGTGAACTACAGAGATTTATTTATGTTATTGCACTAACTGGAGGACACTAGCTCCAACAATCTCCCACTTGTCCGTACAAGTGTATGTGCGATAACCGATTCTCATATCCATAATAAATTTCTCCCACTCAATGTAAACCAATTTGCAAAGTCCGTAGTCACAAAGGTCGTAGTTTACAAGTGATCAGTATCAAGAGTGGTTTCCTCGACTAGAGAGTAACTTAACTGATAAACGAATCTTTATTCGAGCATGGCCATGCATTTCAGTTACAACTCCTCGAGTGGCCCTGAGAAATAACATAACTTGATAAAGGTTGGATATTTTCTTCAACTCGAATCTTGCAGATACAAGCGCAGTATGAAATGACCCAGTAAAAATTTACTTAGCCTCCTGTTACGGTCGACCATGAGAAAGAAACCAAAGTCACCCAAAAACTGCCTTAATCTCAAGAGACAGTCGATAGTCAAAAGAATCGACTCTAGGAACACTATGGACGTTCTATCCACGACCTGGCACCTAATGTTCTGAAACATTTAGGATCCATAACGTTTGTCACAAAATTGTCCTGCGACGGATCATTATAACTCGCAATGGTGATCGATCAGTCAACTGTTTGCTTATGGCTCTTGACACCCACCATCAACGATACACAGAATAATGCTCGAGTTATCAGCTCATGAGGCGATTTACGACCAAAACAAATATAAGTAATTCAGTATTTGTGGTTGTTCAATGTTGCGGACAACCCACAGAAAAAACAAAATATTAAACAAACGATGATTTCATAGATAGTTTTATGAAAAAGATACAGGTGTCTAATCCATATAAAACACCTAATACAACTCAGGAACACGTTTGATTCCCATGGAAATAACGTGCCCTTCATGCTTATCATATCTCAATGGTTTAGTGAGAGGATCTGCGACGTTATCATCCGTAGCAATCTTGTCTATCACTATCTCCCTTTGCTCCACGTAATCTCGGATCATGTGGGCCTTCCGTTGTACATGCCTAGACTTGTTGCTGGACTTAGGCTCCTTAGCCTGGAAGATGGCACCACTATTATCACAATAGATGGGGATCGGGTCATCCGAACTAGGAACTACGGTTAGTCCCTGTAAGAACTGACGCATCCATATAGCTTCCTTCGCAGCCTCTGAAGCGGCATAGTACTCGGACTCAGTCGTAGAATCTGCTATAACATTTTGTTTGGAGCTTTTCCAGATGACCGCAGCGCCATTAAGAGTAAACACGAATCCAGACTGAGATTTCGAGTAATCTCGATCCGTTTGGAAGCTAGCATCTGCGTAACCGGTTGCGCATAGCTCAGTGTCACCTCCATAAGTCAATACCCAATCCTTAGTCCTCCGTAGGTACTTAAGGATATTCTTAACAGCTATCCAGTGTGTTTCACCTGGATTGCCTGGTATCGGCTTGTCATACTCAATGCATATGCCACGTCTGGACGTGTGCATATCATGGCATACATGATCGATCCTATAACTGATGCATAAGGAATCCGACTCATGCGCTCGACCTCTTCCGATGTCTTTGGTGCCTGAGATTTACTCAACTGCATCCCAGAGACCATGGGAAGGTTCCCCTTCTTGGAGTTGGTCATGCTGAACCTCTCAAGAATCTTATCTATATAAGACTCCTGACTGAGGGATAACATCCGTCGTGATCTATCTCTGTAGATACGGATCCCCAAACTTCTTTGTGCCTCGCCCAGATCTTTCATCTGGAAGTGGTTCTTTAACCAAACTTTTACCGAAGTTAAGAGAGGTATGTCATTCCCAATCAAGAGTATGTCGTCAATATACAATATTAGGAAGACAATCTTGCTCCCACTCGACTTGATATATAAGCATGGTTCCTCGACCGATCGAGTAAATCCATTCTCTTTTATCACCTGGTCGAAACGATGATTCCAACTCCGAGAAGCCTGCTTAAGTCCATAGATGGAACGCTTAAGCTTGCATACCTTCTTAGGATTTTTAGGATCAATGAAACCTTCGGGTTGTACCATGTACAACTCCTCCTCCAAATAACCGTTTAAGAAGGCGGTTTTCACATCCATTTGCCAAATTTCATAGTCATGAAAAGCGGCAACCGCTAAGATTATCCGAATGGAACGCAGCATAACTACGGGTGCAAAAATTTCATCATAGTGCAACCCTTGCACTTGAGTGAAACCTTTTGCCACTAGTCGTGCCTTGTATGTATCTGGTTGTCCTTCTACAGAATGCTTTATTTTATAAAGCCATTTGCACTGAAGAGGCCGAACCTTATCAGGTAAGTCAACCAGATCCCATACGTCATTCTCATACATAGAGTCCATCTCGGATTGCATGGCTTCAAGCCATAGCTTAGAGTCGGAACAGGTCATGGCACCTTTATAGGTAGCGGGTTCGTTACTCTCTAGGAGTAAAACGTCATCTCTCTCATTCTCCTCGACCATACCAATGTATCTGTCTGGAGGAATATAGTGTCTACCCGACCTCCTAGGTTCCAAAGGAATATTGACCGCAGCCGATGATGAAGGAACGGTTTCCTCCATTGATTGCTCGGTTGTTGGTTCTTGAATCTCCGACAGATCGAAGGTTCCATTACTTGTCCTATTCTCGAGAAACTCTTTCTCTAAGAACGTCGCACTAGCCGCAACAAAAACTCGATGTTCGGTAGGCGAGTAAAAGTAATGACCAAACATCCCTTTTGGATAACCAATAAAGTATGTCTTGACCGATCGTGGGCCGAGCTTATCGTCAGGTCTCCACTTGACATAAGCCTCGCAGCCCCAAACCCGAATAAAGGACAAGTTAGGGACCGTTCCCTTCCATAATTCATATGGAGTCTTGTCTACAGCTTTAGACGGACTTCGGTTAAGTATTAAAGCAGCTGACAAAAGAGCATAACCCCACAATGAGTCAGGTACAACTGTGTGACTCATCATGGATCGAACCATATCAAGTAATGTTCGATTTCTCCGTTCGGACACACCATTCAATTGTGGTGTTCCAGGTGGAGTTAACTGTAGTACAATACCACAGTCTTTAAGGTGTTGATCAAACTCATTCGAAAGATATTCGCCACCACGATCTGAACGTAGTGCTTTAATCTTTCTATCCAGCTGGTTCTCAACCTTATTCTGGAATTCCTTGAACTTTTCAAAGGACTCACTTTTATGCTTCATTAAGTAGACATATCCATATCTACTCAAATCGTCCGTGAAAGTGATAAAATATCTATAGCCATCTCTAGCGTTGATTGACATAGGTCCACACACATCAGTATGTATGAGTCCTAATAGGTCAGCAGCGCGCATTCCAACACCTTTGAAGGAAATTCGAGTCATTTTGCCTATGAGACATGATTCACACGTGCCAAAAGATTCATAGTCAAATGGGGAGATAGTCCCATTGTCAATGAGCTTCTTCACGCGTTTTTCATTTATGTGTCCCATACGGCAATGCCATAAATAGGTTTGATCTTTGTCACCAACCTTTGCTTTCTTACTAC
The DNA here is from genome assembly GCA_022085475.1 of Heliosperma pusillum. Taxonomy (NCBI): domain Eukaryota; kingdom Viridiplantae; phylum Streptophyta; class Magnoliopsida; order Caryophyllales; family Caryophyllaceae; genus Heliosperma; species Heliosperma pusillum. Next base: position 67,067 of record JAIUZE010069033.1, on the reverse strand, counting down.
TCACATGCATTATATCTGTGGTTTGATCTAAAACATAAATCCCATTCATGGAAACTGCTTTACCATAAATCATTTCGTTTAAAGAGAAAATACAGCTATTATCCTTTATTACAAACGAAAAACCGTCCTTATCAAGTACGGAAACAGAAATAATGTTTTTAGATAAACTGGGTACATAGTAACAGTTATTCAGAAATAACTCAAATCCACTCAGGAGTTGGATTACATATGTTCCCACTGAAACGGCAGCTACTCTTGCTCCATTCCCCACTCGCAGGTCCACATCACCCCTTGCGAGAGTTGTGATGTTTCTTAGGACCTGCAAATGATTGCACAGATGAGAACCACAACCAGTATCTAATACCCAAGTTCCGAAACTTGCATGGTTGATCTCAATCATATGAATAAAAGAATAAGACATACCAACAGGAGAGACGCGGCCTGCTTTTATGTCCTCACGGTACACGGGGCAGTTCCTCCTCCAAGCCCAAAGCTTGTGGCAATGGTGGCACTCCACGTTACCTTCATCGCCTTTGTCTTGCCTTGTGAGCTATCGCTAGTCTCACCAGGCCCACTCTTGCCTTGCCCTGGCCTTTTGAATTTCGGCTTCCCTACAGCTAGGTTGGCATGAGCCTTGCCCTTACCTTTGCCCTTGTTTGCAACCATGAGAACGTCCTGTTTCAGACTCCCACTCAATTTCAGATCACTCTCGGTCTGTACGAGAAGTGAGTGGAGCTGATGAAGACTCTTCTTCATATCATTTCATATAGTAATTTGCCCTGAAAAGGGCAAAACCATCATGAAGTGAATGGAGAACGCGGTCAATGACGATCTTCTCATCGATTTTGCAACCAAGTGCCTCCAGTTTCTCGACATTCTCAATCATATCAAGAATGTGTGGGCTAACCGCTTGGCCCTTCTGGAGTTTCGCCTCAAAGAAGCGACAGGTATGCTCATAGCTAACGATCCTCGGAGCTTTCGAGAACTCGTTAAAGAGCGTGGTGAAAATCTTATTCGCACCATGGGCAATGAATCGCCTTTGCAAATTTGATTCCATTGAAAAGATGAGTACGTTCTTTATCGCACCCGCCTCCATCATGAAATCACTATAAGCAAGTGATTCATTGGCTCCTGCATTGGGGCCTGGGTTGGGCGGTAGTGGCTCAGTCAAGTACTTGAGCTTACCGTCAGCAATGGCAGCATTCCGTAATGCCGCCTCCCAATCCGCAAAGTTGGACCCGTTATTCTTCAGTCGCGTTGACTGATTCATATTGTCCATGAAAATCTTAAGCCAGGACTCACGTCCGAGCGTGGCACTTGGCATTGGGTCATCAGTATGGCCAGCCATTTGTTATTAGCAGTTATATCTGTATATAACGAATTCAAAAACTGTGAAAAAGAAAATAAATATGATAAGTATTCATCGTTTTAAATTTGAGTCTAATGAAAAACTGTTTAATGCGATGACTCGTGCATTTATACAATTGACCTCCCTCAAGAATTATATAAATGATCCCAAGACTCAATTTCTGTAAATTGATAAGCCAACCTCTTGGCTAATTCTACTTTTAGAATTCCTGGTCGATAAATTTCTGTAAATTCTATCTTTAGTCCATCATAATCACGAGATATTACTCGTACTATAATGTTGAGATAAAAATAGGTCAACACTCACTACTTACCCAACGTAGAAGGGGTCATATTATGACTTCCGACGAAGAAGGGGTTCATAGTATTTTTCCCTATAAAGACTAGTCTCAATTTTAGTTATAGGGGAAGGTCCCATCATCTTGACTTTAATTCATTTTAAGTGAACGAATGTCTAGCAACTCGAGAATGGTTTAAACTAAGGTGATGGCCCTAAAAGCGAGTGACATCTGTATGTCCATGATTAAATATTCAAACTATATGAATCATTTTTCATGCATTTTAGGTGGTTTGGTTTAGGCGGAATATGATGCAATTATCTATCATGTAAAAGAGAACGAAAGCGAGAAAATACGTAAACTATTACAACGGTCCTAGTGTGGCCTATCTACCAAAATGAACAGTAAATACAAGTTTGGAATCCATCCTTATGGACCCGAGAAGCTTGACTTGATGTTTCATCTTGGTCCATGTAGCGGGAGTGAGCATCCGATCTCCGTCTCTAGTCTTCTTAAAATTACATTTCAAAAATTACAAAAGTAAACCTATTTACATTCTAATTCCCAAAACATAATTAAAAGGATAAAAAGATACGAGATCTCAAAAATACATCCAAACCATGTTTCCATCATTACGAAAACATGATTAACTAAGGCCACACTAGGTATTACATTTTAAACCAATTGCAAAAATACGTAAATAAAATCATTCATTCATTCAAACAACATAAATAAAATGCATCAACTAAATAAATTATTCATTCAAGACATAATTCCGTAATTATGTAGAGTAATTTATCCAAACCACCTTTTAAACTGATTAAATCATGTGATTATTCCGTAATAAGTCACAAAATTCGTATCAAACAAATCCAACTTTAACATTATTTTAAACTGCTTTAAAATAATTAGGTATCATATAATTGTGAACCGATTCACAACAAACGAAAAAAAAAATTATATTATTTTTTTTCCGATACGGGTACTGTTCACAGCCAAGAAAAACAAAAAAAAAAAAAAAAAATTTCTCGAAAACAGCAGCAGCAGCCGCTTAAATTTTTCGGTACGGGTACTGTTCACAGCTAGGAAAAACAAAAAAAATTTTTTTTTTTTTTCTCGAAAACAGCAGCAAAAAAAATTTTTTTTTTTTTTTGTTCGGTTCAATTAACACAAAAAAAAAAACTTTGATGAATATAAATCGTTTATAGTTGCTAATAGAACAAGATTAGCATATTAATTAATGAAACAAGATCAATCGTATATGCTAAAAACTATATAGCAAAAAACAAATTTTTAATCTCATCAACAAAACGAATCCATTTACGTTTTAATTTAATCTTTATTAAATCAAACATCTACAAATTTTTCATATGATTATTCTAACCGATTAAAATACCAATATGAAAAATAAAATGGAACAAGAACAACCAAAATCGAAGGCGGAAAAAAATTGAAACCACACGGCACAAAAAAAAACAGTCCGTGTAAAAAATTTTCCGACGCAAAACAAGATGCAAAATCCATAATATGAAATTCATAAAATATAATTTTGTAGCCTTATGCTCTGATACCACTTGTCGGAAAAATATCTGTATATTTCTCCTCTAAATTTCAGGATTATAACAAAATTATAAGATACGAAATAACGAGTCATATATGAAAATAACGATATGAAAAGGAGATAAAAATCAACCTTTGGTCCTTGCAAATTGGCCTATGACCAATATCAAAGGTATGATATCTCCTACTAGTTGCACCCAAAATGCTCCTTGATATGCCTTAATCGTGCTAGAACGATTATACAAAAATTACCGCTAATTTTTATGTGATGTTTGATGATAGATCTAGAGAGAAAAATTGAGAGAAAAATCACCCTAGTGTGTATATTGTGCCGTCACATATCTTTTAAAAACCCTAGGTATATTTCTTTTTATTCTCTCCTAATCATACTAGCTAGGTTTTCCTAAAATAAGAAATTGCAATTAGGATACTTTCCAAACCGATTTGGACCGAGTAGATATATCCATTTATTGCTTCATATTTTTCGGTCACACCTAGTAAATAACATCCATTGTATTATTATAATTATCATCACTAATATCGTCATCTTATTAATAAGTCCACTCAACCTTTTGCAGTCGATTTATTAATACATGTCTGACAATATTTACAATAATTATTACGAGTAATACATTTGCTTAATTAAATATAACGGTTTATATTTAATCACGAATTAACTGATTAGTTCGTTTAAGCTAACATTATTTACATTAATTAAATATAACAGTTTATATTCAATTTACGAATTAACAGTTTAATCCGTCTATCATCATCATTTTTTACTAACCTTTTAGTCAAATACATCGACTAACCTTTTAGTCGTATAAGGCATCAATATGACTATATTATTCATATAATCACATCTCTCAGACACATCCTATAGGTGTGACTTATAGGGACCAGTTGATCACCGCCATAATAAAATGACAATAACGTCAAACTTCTAGCGAGCCAACCGTTATTGATAAACGTTAATCAACTGATTATTATACAAAGTATACCCTGTGAACCTACAGAGATTTATTTATGTTATTGCACTAACTGTGGAGGACACTGGCTCCAACAATGCTTTAAAAAAGCATGTCAAAACCCTTAGAAATCGATCATATATATATATAGATACATGTGCATGAGCGATGCAAAAATATATGTAACCAATTGATAAGATAAAGGCATTAAAGGTCAGAGGAAAGAAATAAAATATCTTATCAAAGTTCACATGAGAGACTTCAAAGAGATGGAGCAACAAGCGTAAGACCATGAAACAAACAATTAGTGCTCAAAATATAATCAATAATAGTCTCAAATTGGGAGTGGGAAGAATTAAAGAGGTGGGAATCATCAAAAATGGGGGGTTCATCTCATTTAACCTCTATTTTTGCATCATTAAGTCCCACATCAACCTCAAACAGATCAACAACATCCTTTGCCAAAGGATTTTCTAAGGAGTCTAAGGACGTGGGCAAAACCTTATCATAATCACTAGACGGCTCAACAACATCTTCCATAGCAAGTGTCTCATCTACCTTAGTGTCATCAACATGAGTCTCTAAATGGTCAATTAGAATGACACTAGGGAAAATTTCAAAAACGAAACTCGGACCATCATCATCGTCATCCAATAATTCAAAATCATTAGGGGAAGTAGACCCACATTGAGAAGGCATAAAGGCAGAAGAAGAGAAAATGGGCGCATGTCGTCTCGTTTTCTTTTTAAGATTTGGTTGCAAACAATCACTAAACCCATTGAGTTCCATAACTTGTAGGTGGTCTACCTCCCGACATTAGGAAGCAATGAACCTTAAGAAAACCCAAAGCCTTTCTTCATTCTTATAGTAAACACTCTCACAACTCATGTAAAGAGCCAAATCGTGGGACTCTGAATTCATACCTTCAACCACGACGTGACGCAATTCATATTCACTATAGGTCTTCCCGAAAGAAGCAATACGACTCACATATTCTTCAAATTGGTAAAGATAGTCAAGAAAGGGCTGATGTGGATGTTGCTTGAAAGGAAATACAGCCATTATGTAAGGCTAGGAGAATAGCTTTATTACCTACAAAATAGGCACTAAAATAACAAAAATATTGTGAGATGATCTAAAGGAACAAGTGTTCCGCAAAAACAAACAAAAACAAGATAGAACTCAACAACTAATAAAGCAAAAAAAACCGTGCTCCACGGTAACGTCGCCAAAATTTGATGGGGTTATCACGTACCCAAATCAAAGATAATTTAGCCTAGTTTAGGCTAATAACAAATTAATGCATTTAGGGAAGTAGGGGTCGATCACAAGGAGACGAGAGTTAGTATACAAGTTGTCATGGGTGAATTCTATCAGGGTTGGTTCGATTATTTGAGATTCGTTTGGAACCAAATGGTAAAGTAAAACAAATAACCACAATGAGTAACAAGATTATAAAGAAGAATCTAGGGATACGGATTTCACATGTAAACTAGTATAATAAGAGTCTCAAGAAAGGGGTAGTGAAGTCGATAAATGTTTAGGCCAAATGGTACTTCCTTGTCGGGATGAGTGCTACTATAGCATAGAAATGGTCCTAGCGGTTTCTCGATTCTTACTAGGCCCTCCTAATTTTCATGCTTTGTCTAATTCTCTTCCCACCTTTTGGGTTCTAAGGAAAAGAATTTAACAAGTATAGTCTATAAATCGTGGACTTTGATCAAAGACTAATATAAGATACAAGCATGGAATAGAGGCAAAATGACATTCACATTACTCACAATCTAACAATATCAAATGTTAATCTAACATGTTTCCCCTACACCCAAGATAAAGACACTACTAACCCATTATAAATATGAAACTAACTACTAACAAGATGGTAAATATGAACATGGAAACAATAGGTGAAAACTGAAATGGAAATGAAAGTATAAAACAAGGGATCAAGAATTGCTAATACTAAGGGATAAGAACTTGAGTAGAAAAAAGAGAACTCCAAATAAAGCTTGATTGAATTCTTAGAAAAACTTATTCATAACAAAAGTAAAACTAAGACTATTAATAAACTCAAAATTAAACTAGAAATGTGGAAGAGATGTTATGATGAATTGTGTTGTAAGTTGTGATTTGTGATGTTGCAAACCCCTTCTTTTATAGGCCGTAGAAGACGCGTTCCATAAATGTCGAACTTATGATAAATGATGTAGAGTCAAGAGGGGTATATGGCCCGTATAAACGCATAAAAAAGGGCAACCCCGATTGGGTTTAGGTCTCCCCGATCAAGGACACAGCTCTCTGAGCATACGTCGCTCATTTCTTTGCTTATTCGCTTTGTATTCTTCTTTGTACGCATCCCCAAGCTTCAAGCCCGATAGGGGATGCGTATAATCATCATTTAAACCTTATTTCATCCTTTTAATTATCTTCTAGCTTGTCCCCAAGGGATAGGGGTTGGTGATAGGGGTTGGAAACGGTTATTGAGCAAGCATAGTAAAATTGTCGTAACTTGCTCAATCTTGCTCGGAATGACTTGAAACTTGCTTCCTATAACTTGGAACCTCCAAAACATCATAGCATGCCATCCTAAGCTCATTTACTCGTCAATATTAGATTCACCTTTCTCGGTATTCATTCAAATGTAAGGTTTTGACGTAGAAACGATCGAAAATCGCTTCTTATCCTACAAATGATATTAAAACACAAGAGTACTTCCAAAGAAGCATTTAGCTCTTGAAACCACTATAAATAGTGAATAATAATATGTAAATACGAGCTAATATAGGGGATAAAAGTATATAAATAGTGGACACATTGAACTTGGACCTTTAAAAGACATACATTAGTGGAGTGATTCAGTTAGCTAACGTGTCAAGTGTCTTTACTAAGCGGGTTATGGAGAATGTACTGGTTGGTGTTGGTAAGATAGTCTTCTTGGTTGACTTTTTTTATGGAAATGAAAAGTGAGATGAATGTTATACCCGTCTTATTAGGGAGACCATTCTATAGGAATGCAAGTACTAAAATTGATGTCCCTAAAGGTTCTCTTACCATGGAACGTTATGGGACTGTGGTTAAATTTTAAATCAATAATACCCACTTTTATTCTCCTATGGTTCATTCTTTGTGTATAATAGACACATCTATTAATCATGTTATATAAGTGCCGGAAGTTCCTTATTCCGAGGAAGGTGCCTGATGATTTGCAAGGATCGCCTCCCAAGGAAAAAGGCATGTCATCTTATGGGATCAACGTGATATTCAGGGACATCTAAGGTAAATCGAAGGCTTGGTTTAACGGCGAACGTCGGAAGGGCTCTGAAAGGATGCATAATTCATTCATGTCAAATCTCGCATTCGTTCTTATTCTTGCATTATTGTGGTTAGTTTAGGTAAGCTTTCCGTAATATCTTAAGTCGGGTGGTTTCACCATTCCATGAGATTTCGAGCCAGTGACGTTAAACAAAAGCGCTTCCGGGAGGGATCCCGTAGATTTTTGTGTGCTAATCTAAAAAAACAAAAATTTGAAAAGAAAAAAGATCAGAACAAACTAGAGTTTCAATTAAATATTTTATGGTGTTGGCGTCATAAGAAGATTGACATAGAAGGAAGGTTGGGTAGGTTAGTAGCTAAGATGAGGTGTAATTACGGTGTGATGTTTTGGGCATCATGTAACAACCCGAAAAGTACCCAATTTTTCTAGTAAAAATATTTACTAACACTTTTCAGCAAACTTAAGGTTTTAAAATAGAAATTTTGTTCCGAGTCGTATTTTGAAATTCCGAGTTCGTATTTGGAATTTCTGAGAGATTTCATGAAAATCCCGTTTTTAGTCATCTTTGACTTTTCTTGACTTTTAAGTCGTCTTTGACTTTTTTCTTGACTTTTTAAAGTCGTCATTGACTTTTCTTGACTTTTAAGTCGTCATAAACTTTTCTTGACTTTTAAGTCATCTTTGACTTTTCTTGACTTTCAGTCAACTTTGACTTTCGTTGACTTTTTCCCGACTCGCCTTATAAGTTTGAAGACCGAATTTTTATTTAAAAAAATAATATTTTTGATTTATTTTTATTTAGATTTATTAGAATTTATGATAATTTAATAAAATTATTTTGAATTTATTCGGAATTTATAATAAGGTTTTACGGTTTAAACCCGGGAATCATTTAACTATCCCCGACTCATCGTAAATCCCGAAACAAACCCGAAACTCGACTTTGGCATGAGTCACACGCCCATGTCATCGTTTTCCACTCACTTGAGATATTTTAATTGTTTCGATTAAACTAATAAAAATATCTTAGATATTTGTTACTTTATCGATCCGTCAACGGAAATTACGCAAATCGATTACAAAACAGACCCGACTATCACTAACCCACACGGCTCTCCTACCCTCTCTTAGGCCTTGATATTTTCATTACTTTTGATTACAATATCATAATATCTAGATATTTAGTTTAATTAGCTTAATATCGAATTATATTTAATCGATTACCGTAATATAATTATTAAACGCGAGTCAATTCCGTAACAACAATTTCAAAACCCGACTCATTATTTTGTCTATAAACACACGGCTCACCCAACCCTCTTTACTCACTAACCACTTTTCATTTTACAACAAATCAAATTAAGATCAAATTAATCGTTCTTCAACGTTCTTCATTCGTTCTTGAGCGTTCTTCATCCGTTCTTCGTCGTTCTTGAGCAAAATCATCATAAAACCTTCATTTCTTAATTAAAACCGTCCTAACTTATATTTCTAGAATCTCCTCCTCGCTCTCCAATCTTCTAGTACGGTTTATTTTCAATCCGTCAAATCGTTTTCAACATTAATTATAGGAAAATCAGTTTAGTCTAATAATGTTTTTCTTGTCATTCGATAGGGGAGTATTTTGAAGACGAGTTTGGAGACTCGTATATTTTGGGTGAAGATTAGTAGGAGGGTTTCTTGGTTTATACTTCTTATTTTGGTGCTAATTGACTTGTCTAGCTAAGGTAACGATTCCGAGTTACTCGACGAATATATGTTACATAACCTTTGTTTCTTTAGTTTTTGATTCATCCTTTTATTTTTGTTCATGTTGTTGTTATTTATGGATTTTTGGTAGTAACATGATAAGTAGTTGTTTTTATCATGTTGTATGAATTTATAACAAGTTTAGTGTTCTTGACACATTTTATGATTTGTCATAATCATGATTTTTGTATGATGGATGGTTAAATTGGTTGTTAAAAATGGATGTTGTTAATTAAAACATGTTAGAAATAATTTGGTGGGATTAGTGGTGGTGGCCGAAATGGTGGCTGGAAAAACCGGACCCAAACCAGCCGGTTCAGGCCGGTTCAGGCCCGGTCTAGACCGGTCTGGGTTGGTCCATGGTGGGTCCGGGTTTTGGTCTTTGGGTTGTGTCGATGTTTGATTGTTATGTAGTTGTTTTGACGGGTTTTAATTATGTTAAAGTATGCGGAAAATATTAGGAAACGGTTTTTAGTAAAGTCGATAAAACAACCCAAAACAGGCCCAAACCAGCCGTGGGGCCCAGTCCAGGCCCGTGTCAAGTCGGCCCAAATCAGCCCGTGGGTCCCCTTACTTAGACTTGTGACGGTTTTTGAGTTATTTTTATTTTATCGCGTTTTGTAATAATTAGCAAGCGAGAAATATTAATAAGTAAAATATTTAATTAAAAGGTTTTTCATTAAATTATTATTTCTCACATGTTAGAAATTATAAGACGAGATCGTAGTTTAATTTAATATCCTTTTAGTCAAACGGGTTTTTGGTATGATATATTAATTCGCATGTTAGAAGTTTAATAAAATAACATGTAATGAATATGTTGACTTTTATGTCTAAGTCTATGTGGTAAAGACTCTGTTTCTAGCCGGTTTGATCAAACGGGTTTGGTCAAACTAAGATCTAGTCAGCCCCGTTTTGACTGATGACCCGTCGCGGGACTCTGGTCGGGGATTTGTCTTCAAGTAAGGTTGTATTTAATTAATGAATTAGCCTTAGTAGATATTAGGCGATATGATATTTGAATATGATTTATGTGCAATTAGTCACATGATAGGAAGTTTTTCCCGTGACTGTTTGATTATATGGTTGGTGTCGTGTTGACTAAGTACCCATAGAGAATTATGAGTATATGGCGTCTTGACCATTCTAATTCTAAATGAGTATCTTGGACCATGACATTGCTAGGCCCGTACTATCTTTAACGAGCATATGGAGTTCACTGCTTGATAGCTTTTGTGTCACGGCCTGGGGGGCTTATCTCCAAGCCGGGGCATGGCGTCCTAAGAGTTCCGCTTTGGGAAGGGAGCCAGCTTAAGTACTAGCCATCTCTACTTAGGGGGTCGCCTAGTAGAGTTTCTCATAGACGGTTATGTCATGGGACGGGGAATGGAATAGCTGTTGTCGCTAGGTCTGATCAGTCTAGGACTAGGATGTTTTTCCTACCTTGTGGTATAGCCTCGAGTTACAGAAGTCGACTATTGACTGTGCTAAGAACTTATGCCTGTTTGTAGAAGTATTTGTCTTTCATGTTTGTATGATTCTATGAGTTTTAGAAGGTTAGATGCAAGCCGGCTAAGATTGATAGAGTTTGGATTACCGATTGTTAACTGATTCACATGATTACGTGTTGATTAGGGTTTGAGTGTATCATGGCCATGTTACAGGGTAACCTCTGAGCTAGCATACCAGCTTCCCTACCTCTTATTATATTTTATTATCGGTTTCACATGATAAGCTTTCATATGATAGGTTATATGTTAGTTAATTGTTTCATAACATGAAAAGCATATCATATATGTTAAGGTTTTGTATTTTCTATATACCTTGCTTTTATGTTATTCATGTTTAATTAAACTCGACATTTCGTGGCTGGGAGAACTCGGAGTTACTCCCCACTGACTGTGGCTTCCGTGTTTATATTTAATGCGGTCGAACAGGTGGTGAATGCATATTTGGGGTACATTGACGAGCTAGCGAGCGAAGTATTTACCTTGGCCCTATATTCGGTTCTTAGATTGTATATTATTATACACTCGTTTTATTTCCGTATTTATACGGGAGATATGTCTCCCGTCTTGTATAATTTATTTTGTATAATATTATTTCGTTTTGTAATGACCCTTTTTATTTATGACACCTTCGTTATGTATTCTCATATCTTTTATGTATTTAAATTATTTTTTTTCTTTCCGCAAATTTGAGGGTGTCACAGAAATGACTAAAAATGATGATTTGCTTTGTTGATGAGGTAATATAGACTTCCTCAGCATGCACTAACGCTCTTAATCAACATCCGCAAGCGAAGGAATCTGAAAAAATAAAAAAACAAAACAAAGAACAAAAACATCATGTCAGTATCAAGTTTAAGACTGGAAATATACAGAAGGATTACAAAAATAAGAAACAACAATGGATGATGCAAGTAAGAAAAATTACTAACTTCGGATTCATTATCCATCGAGTGCCGTGATTCATCACGCACATCAACAGATGGATTAGGACAGTTGCGCTTATCATATGTGCCAATTGTTTTCAATTATTGTAGAACATGTTCGACTTTTGTGCTTTAGCATAATGTGCTATTTGTTTTTAAGTTAGTCTCTTTGGTCATTGTCGTGCCTAGCTTCTCAGGTAACTTACGTGGCGATATTCTTTAATTAACCACTCCTCAAAACCTCCAGGGGTCACCTTTAAAGAAAGGTGATTTTAAGCATGCGCATCAACAGCTTCTATACACTATGGAGTAGAAACAAATCCAACACAAGTATAAGAACTGTTATCTACGGCAATGGTTGAGGCAATAAGCTCTAGCTTGAAAAAGTACATTAAAGATAACATGTGATACTATTAATTTACATAAATTAGCTAAACAGTCATGTATTGCAATATATTTCAGTCTATGTTATGATACTATTGTGAATGACATGTGATATTACTAAGGATGAAAGCGATACTAATTTACATTAATTAGCTTAAAATCGTGTAATACAGTAGATTTCAGTATGTGATACTATTAAGAATGTCATGTGATATTGTTATGGATAGGTTGTGATACTAAGTTACATTAATTAGTTAAAGAATATTAGGTAAAAGGACAACAAAGAGAATCCATATAGAAAGTGTAAATCAGTAATACTAGAACGAAAACTTGATTTAAACACAAATCCGATGAAATCAAGCTAAATATAATGAATATACAATGAGAGATATCATAATAGAGAATAAACATTACACGAGGTGATAAAAATACATCAATTAAATGAATCTAAGATGCATAATAACGCGAAAAAAAGAGATAAAACGGAAAGTATAATAGCGAGGATCAAATCATATATGCAAAAGATGATAAAATACATCAATTAAAATGAGAAGCTATATAGATCCATTAAAACGAACATCGATGATAAAAAATACATCAATTAGAACAAAAACGCAATGACAACAAAACGTCAATTAAAACAAAAATAGATGATAATTTCAGATTTTAAAACGAGAAAATAAAAATACATAAATTAGAACGAAAATAACAAATAATGATGATACTTGACATTACTAGTGCTAGAATAGATGAATAAAATGTAACACCCGCAAATGTACCATATTTTTATAGTAAAAATATTTTACGGATACTTTTCAGCGAAATTTAGTTTTAGTTTAGAATTAAATTTTTCGTGTCGAATTTAGAATTTCCGAGTCCGTATTTGGATTTTACGCGAGATTTCAAGTGAATCACGTCTTAAGACGTCATTGACTTTTCCCTTGACTTTTTCCACTTACTCTTCATATACTTCCTCATAACCTAATTTCCCTCACAACTCAACATCTTCTTCTTCCTCATACAAACCACCAAAACCTAGCCTCCATATTTGCCCAAGTCTTAATATCGATCCTACGCTTTCATTTCTTGCTCAAATTCATCAAGGTTCGTCTTATTCCTTCCCTCTCATCTTCCTCTATCCTTATTGGTAATAAAATTACCGTCTTTCTCGCTTTTCAATTTATCCGTCTTTCTCAAAGGTGAATTATATTCATCTTTTGTCGTCTTTGTTTAGGTGGAGACTTTCTAGACCCCGACAAGGTTTACTATCTAGTGGGGGTAGACTTAGAAACCGTTTAAAGACGCGAAAAGGTAACGGTGAAGGGTTACTCGATATCATTTACGTGTTTTATGTGTTTTCTAGGCTAGTAATCGTATTTAGATTATGGTTAGTATGCTTAGGACTTGTGTTGTTGTTGTTGGTTGTTGTTAGTTGTTAATTGATATGAGAATTGATGGTTTGTGATGATAAATGAGGATTTTTGTTGTTGGTACCTTGTTGGGATTTGATCGTGCCTGAATCCCGTGAAGGACGCTGGCTGCGTCGTGGGACGCTGGCTGCGTCGTGGTGCGCTGACAGCGTTACTCACTGCCGATTGCAGTTTTTCTACACTGACCCCTTTTCGTAAAATGATCATATCTCCTTTGTTACTTGCTTGTTTTGGGCTTGTGACATCCCGTTGGAATCGTAAGAGGATAATCTATCACCTCCATTTAGAATTTCTGCATTTGCATGTCTAGAACTCTAGTTATGAGCGTTTGAAGTGGACCCTTGTTTTAGTTGGTTTCCAAACAACGTTGTTTTGGAGAGGTGATCAATGTTTTTATTCATTATGCTTCATAAACTTGTTCTAATGCTTATGTATCATGTATTGATTCATTTTTATCATAGTTAAGTTTATATAATTCCCTATTCTCATGTTTTGTGACGGTTTTTGGTATGTCCCACTTTGAGTCGGTTTTTACAAATGTTACGAATTGAGCACTATTTTGTTATGTTCTTTGTACTCTCATTCCCTTGGCTACCTCCACGTTCGTAAGGCTGGAATGTCGGAACGGGGAGGTATCCTACTGCTTAATTGCATGTGTTAGTGGGCATACGACGACGTTGTTGGGAGGCGAACGCTTTGCGTTGTCGACCCTGCCGTCAAAATGTTGTGTACTTCGAGGTTGTGTTTTTGCATGTAGCGTACCGCTTGTTATGTGGCTCGAGCTCTTTTCCGCCTCTTTCGTGAATTATTCTACCAAATTTGGGGTACTCGGCGTCATTTGATTGACCGAGTCTTGGATGCGAAACGTTTCTCGCATGTCGAACTGGAAAATGCAATTCCGGGATTCTGGCCAGATTTAGACTAGGACCGTATTATTATCGTCGTCCTACCGGAGGAAATTAGTCTACATATACTAAATGTGATCGTGTATGCGTTCAAGGAAATGTTTATCTCGTGGATGCCTGTTAAACATACTTGCCATGTACACGGTGCTAGTGCGTTTCATTTACCGTGAGAGATATCGTCTTCGTGTCGTTATATTTGGATGCGTGATTACATGATTGATTATTCATTATCATTGCATGACTTGGCATGGTTTGTTTGTCGAGTCTCAATCTTATCAAACTTATACCGCTAACGGTGAGATGCAAGCCCTATTGAGCGTATTCGGTTGCCTAAGAGTGTCTTCCCCGAGTCTTTGTATAACATGATGGATTCGGACTTGTACTTCATATGCTCTTATCATTATATATTTAATTGCCTATCTATCCTTATCGTATTTCACATGTATATCTATATATGCATGCTTCTACTTTTGTATTTCCTTTTATGTACGTTTAATGTGATATGGCTGGGAGAACCCGGAGTTACTCCCCACTGACTGTGGCGTTCATGTTTTTCATGGATGAACAGGTTGCTTGATTGGATGGCTTTTTGCTTGTGGTATTTTGGGTTCGAGTGTGAGCTAGCGGGCTTTGTCCCTGGATGAAAAACCTCTAGACGTTTATTAGCTAGATGCTAAATAACTTTGTCTTTTGTTGACACTTTGAGAGACTACGTCTCTTATAGTATTTTGTATTTGGTTTGTAATATTTGACACTCCTCGTATTTTCTATCTTGCATGTATAAAGGTTTTTAAAATACCGTATTTCCGCTAATTAAATCACATGCTTGTATGTTTTATTTCCGCATTCGCGAGGGTTGTCACATAAAATATAATTGTATAACTTGATTGATAAGAAATCAATTGTTGGTGATGATTAGGTCAAGAATGAAGAACACATCTGAAGAAGGAGTTAAAGGCGGAGGAGAGAGAGTAGAGAGAGAAAATGAATGAATTAGAAATAAAGAATGACTGACTATGAAGGTATATATAATAAGTTTATAAATTACGAAAATACCCTTAGTTTTCCGCGCTTGATCTCAACCATTGATCTGTTTTATCCGACGATTGTTATTAGGACTCACGGACTCAAATAATTGGGGTGGACTCACATGATCCTAATTCTATATATATATATATATATATATATATATATATATATATAAGCAAGATCCGGTGAGTCCACCTAACTATTTGAGTCCGTGAGTCTTAATTATAGTCGTCCGATCTGAAATAAATAGAGCGCTCAGATATAGGCCACGTATGTGCCATAATTGAGAAAACAAGACTCCTTTTTTCCCCAGATTCCCTCTTTCTTTCTCAATTTTTTCTCTCTCCTAAAAAATGAACTCGGTAAACCCTAATATTCCAAACATCAAACTCACAACAACATCCTGCTAAAATCTCGCAAAAATCGTAGTTTTTCTACTTGATCTTAACTACATTACAACTTAATTGAATAATCTTAGTTGATTTCTCTGCAAAATCGTTGAGGTAAATTCGTTTTTTTCCCCAATTTTATTAGAACTTATGTACTTGATTATGAATGTTGATGTTGTTGGAAATTATTGAATATTTGATGCATTAAAAGAATTTAATAAGTTTAAGTCAAAAATATCGAACAAATTGTCGGGTCATTTGTGCTAATTCATGTTCTTGCTTTAGATTTCTAAATATCTTATTTATACATGATTTCAAACGTTTTTTTGGTGATTATATCAACATATTGAACTAATTACTATGATCGATTATAGATGTAGTTGTGTATTAGATGATTTTTTCAATTTAATCGCAAAAATTAGGGTTTCATATTGTTTATGTGTGAAAAGTAAGTTTACATATTATAAAATGGAATTTGTTTGACAGTGTTGTTGACAAATTAATCTTAAGTGTTCAGATACTGAATAATAAAAACATACCTATTATTTATTATGATAATGAAAGTTGATAGAAATAAACAATCTTTGTAAATGTGATATTGCATTTCAATGGTTGTGATATTGTTGTTTGTATATCGTGACATTGGATAGCTGCGATTGAGTACGAGTAATATAGAAACAAATTTAATTTAAAAGAGATATACTGTGATATTGGCTGGAAAAGAACTTTTTTAGATGCAGGAGGAAGTCAAGTCAGGTGCAGGCTTATATTTTAATTAAGCGATCATTCATCAAGATGACACGATATTTCGATTAGTATTGGCTTAGAATTGTTGGAACCAGTTCTACTGGTAGCTTTTCAATCTTACATCGATGATTGAATATAGTTTCAGCTGAATTAGCAAAATAAATTAACTAAACAATATTTTCAGGGGTTTATTTGCATTGGATTTGTAGAGGTGGTAATGGTGGACAAGATGATGATGATGAGGATCATGGACAAGAGCTCAAAACCGTAACAAGACGATACAAGACTGTTGCAAGCAAGTGGTGGTTTTAGAGGTAGAGGTAGAGGAAGCAACTTAAATGACCGTTGGGAATATGTTGGCAAAAAATTTCAATTAAAAGTACATTGATGTAATGTTGGTAGGAAAGAATCTAATGTAAGTAGTAGTTGTCATAAACTAGTTTGTTGCTGGTATTTAGTGGTATTGTTTAATAATTTGTATATAGCGATATTGTTTCTTAATATCACAAGGGTGAAAACAATCTTTTAAAGTGTGATATTGTATTTAATGTAGTGTGATATTCTTTATTAATGGTTGTGATATTGTTTCTCAATATCAATATCACAAAATTGGATTGGTATAAACAAGCTCTGAAATTGTGATATTATTTTTTTTATATAGAATGTGATATTCATTCTTAATAGTTGTAGTGCTTCATTATCAAAATCGTTGCAAAAGTCAGTCCACTAGATATATGGCATATGATGATATTAGTAGTTATTGCTGGCAAATCGTGATATTGTTAAGGACAGATGATGATATTGTTAATCCAATCGTGTGATATTGTTTTTAATAACGTGTGATATTTTTTTCAATAAAATGTGATATTGTTGTTATTAAACTGTGACATAGTTTCTAAGAAATTGTAATACTTCTATATTTATAAGTTGCTTATTAAAAGTGTTGAAATCATAATACAAATGACAAACATTAACAAAAATATGCTATTATTACTGAGATACTCTGATAATTTTTCTACGAAGAGGCACAACTTGATAGAGTAACACAATTCTGACAAAAAATGGAGAAATAATACAAAATTGTAACCATTTGGAACGATGTCTAAGAATGAAATATTTGTCTTTATAAGAGAATTGACTAAAAAGGAGAAGATGATGCTCAGTTGATGATGTACAATAAACTTCTTCATCATGGACACAAACTCTTAACCAACCATGGTAAGAGAAGAGATCTGCAAAAGGAAGAACAAAGATCAAAACAACATCTTAGTACCATATTTAAGACAAAAGGAAATGCATAAATATAAAACCTCCGGGGTCAACCTCAAAGAAATGCGATTTTCAGCATGCACATCAGCAGGTTGTATGCATTGTGGAGTAAGAACAGATGTAACAGACGTATTATGTACAAAAGATTGATGCAATAGGTTTTAGAAAAAAAAAAGTAGAATATATTACAATTCAGTTGATACTGTGATATTGTTAAGTCTATCTTGTGATACTATATACAATAACATGTGATACTAATTTAATTACATTATTTAAACTATGTATGTATGACAACATATTTCACATTATGATAGTATTATGCATAACATGTGATATTGTTAAGAATAGCGTGTGATATTAATTTACATTAATTAGGTAAACAATAAAAAGTATTTACAAAACATAATTAAAACTCGAGTAAATGCACTGAAACTATTCAGAAAAGACAACTAAACAATGACAAATTGAGCTAAGATTAAGACACTTGCAAGTACTCTGTTTCTGTTTGAATTGATTGTTAAAGAACAAGGATAGGACCTTAACCAAAGCACAAAGCCAATGGTTGAGGGTTGAACCTTGATCCCAGCACACAGCTAAGGACCCAAGCTCACTTCCAAGCACAAAGCAAAGGAAGTTGTCTCAAGCACACAGCCAAGAGATGCAACAGAAACAAGGTTTCAGTTTTATGTTTTACTTCAAATCTGATTTGCATTTCATTAGGTCAAGGCCTTATATAGGCAACAAGGATACAACTCAGACGTTAGGAGATATCTAGGGCCACAAGGCTTACAATATGAAACAAAATAACAGCTACAAACTTGCAGGAAAACTGACATAAAGTAGATAAAGTAGAAAAGTAATTCTAATAGGACAATCTGCCTTAATGGATTTGTTGGGGTTGAAACTGGTGGAGGGGTGGACTTCTGAGCTTGATTCTTGAGCTCAACTGAAGTGGGATGGATGCCAAAGGTCCTTCTAAAAGGCCCTCGAGTTTGTTTGATCATAAAAGGAAAGTTTGATAGTGACATGTTAACTACTGCAAAAGGCTGAAATCTGGACAGTCTGAAGTTGTCCCTAAGCTAACTCTTTGTGTGTTTGTTTGTTGGGAGGGAAGTCCTGGGGAAAGTTGTAGAGGACCTTCCCAAGACATAGGTTTGAGGGTTGGTTAGGCTTGTTTGATTGTGTGGGGCCCCCATGGACCTTGTTTAGAAAGGCTGTGATAGGCTGTTTTTGGCTGGGGGCTGTTTTTGTTGTGTTGGGCTTGTTGGACTGTTGGCTGAGCTTTGTTGTGGCTTAGCCTTGGGAAGTGGATGGCTAGGCTTTGTTCTGGTTGTGGTGGTGTTGTCTTAGCAGGCTTGAAGTGGTTGTGGCTTGGACTGAATAGAACATTGTCATAGCTGGTCATGGTGTTGTCTGAATGGATGTTGTTGTTTTGATGTTGAGTCTTGTCTTGAGTTTGTGTCTTGTCTTGAGCTCGTGTCATGGCTCGTGTCTTGGCTTGGTCACATACTCCTGTTGCAACCTCCCTTTCTTGAAAAGGATTTGCCCTCAAATCTTCCTCACCTTCATCATCTGATTCACCATGGTAGGGACTCAGGTCTCCAACATTGAAAGTACCATGTACACCATAGCTTCCTGGTAGATCCACCTTGTAAGCATTTGTGCCTATCTTCTCCAATATCTCAAATGGTCCATCAGCTCTTGGCATGAGCTTGTTTCTCCTCTTGTCTGGAAATCTCTCTTTTCTTAAATGCAACCATACAAGATCCCCTGCCTTGAATTCCCTTGCTTTCTTAGGTCCCTTGGACCTAGCCTTGTACAACTCATTGGACCTTTCAATCTGCTTCTTGACTTGCTCATGAATCTGTATCATTTGCTCAACTCTTTTCTTTGCATCATAGCTTGTCTTGTTTCCTTTGACTGGTGCTAGGTCTGTAGGCATGAGAGGATTAGTACCATAAACTGTTTCAAAAGGACTTTTACCTGTGCTGCTGGAGGGGGCTCTGTTGAAGGCAAACTCAGCTTGTGCTAGCCTGAGATCCCAATCTTTCAATGACTTAGAAACAATACTCCTTAAGATCTTTCCTAGTGTCCTGTTAGTGACTTCTGTCTGCCCATCAGTTTGGGGATGGTGAGAAGTACTAAACATTAACCTGGTCTTCAATAGCCTCCACAAGGTTCTCCAGAAGTGGCTCATGAACTTTGTGTCTCTATCTGAGACAATGCTTCTAGGGACCCCATGTAACTTGACAACCTCCCTAAAGTATAGTTCAGCTACCCCCAATGCATCCTCAGTCTTCTTACAAGCAATGAAATGTGCCATCTTGCTGAATCTATCTACAACCACCATGATTGAATCCTTTCCCCTTTGAGTTCTAGGTAAGGCTACAATGAAGTCCATACTGAGATCTTCCCATGGCTTGTTGGGTACTGGAAGTGGTGTGTAAGGGCCTGCTTGAAAGTGTGCCTTGGCTAGTTGACAAGATCTGCATCTCTTGAGGGCATCTTGCACATCACTGAGCATCTTAGGCCAATAGAACTGATCTTGTAAGATGTCATAGGTCTTCTGTACCCCAAAGTGACCAGCAAGGCCATTGGAGTGAACCTCTTTGACCAGTAGTCCCCTATAAGGTCCCTTAGGCACACATAGTTTGTTCCCATAGAATAAGTATCCTTCTTGAGCTGTGTATTTGCTCCCTTTCTTGACTTGCCCTTCTTGATGTACCTCCCATTCATGCTTGAAGTCTGGGTCCTCTTGATAGAGCTCTTTCATAAATTCAAACCCCAACACCCTTTGCTCCATGAAGGTCAACATTACAGACCTTCTAGACAATGCATCAGCTACAACATTGTTCTTACCTTCTATGTACTTGCTGGAGAATGAGAAGGATTGCAAGAACTCTACCCATTTGGCATGCCTGGGGTTGAGTTTGTGTTGTCCATTGATGTATTTGAGAGCCTCATGATCAGAATGAAGCACAAAAGGCTTAGGCTTCAAGTAGTGTCCCCAATGATTCAATGCCCTCACAATGGCATAGAATTCCTTGTCATATGTGGAATAGTTAAGCTTGGCCCCATTTAGCTTCTCACTAAAGTATGCCACAGGTTTCTTTTCTTGAGTAAGCACAGCTCCTATGCCAAGACCACTGGCATCACACTCTACCTCAAAGAGTTTGTTAAAGTCTGGTAGAACCAATATTGGAGACTTACACAATAGCTCTTTGATCAGATTGAAGGACCTTTCAGCCTTCTCATTCCACTTGAACTCTCCCTTCTTCATGCACTCAGTAATAGGGGCCATGATTGAACTAAACCCTTGTATGAACCTCCTATAGAAAGATGCCAACCCATGGAAACTTCTTACATCAGTAACAGTTTGGGGAATGGGCCATTCCTTGATTGCTTGCACTTTCTCAGGATCAACTGCTACCCCTTCCTTAGAGATGATGAATCCAAGGAAGTAAACCTCAGGCTGCATGAAGGTGCACTTCTCTAGCTTGCCATACAACTTGTTTTCTCTTAGGACCTCAAACAACATCTTCAGATGTTGCAAATGTTCTCCCTTTGTTGAACTGTAAATAAGAATATCATCAAAGTAAACCACTACACACTTGCCTAAGTAAGGCCTTAGGACTTCTGTCATCAACCTCATGAAGGTGCTAGGGGCATTAGACAACCCAAAAGGCATCACCAACCATTCATAGAGCCCATGTTTAGTCTTGAAAGCTGTCTTCCATTCATCCCCTGCTCTTATCCTCACTTGGTGGTAGCCCTGCCTCAGATCAATCTTAGTGAACACTTGAGCCCCACTTAGCTCATCCAGAATATCATTAAGTCTAGGTATGGGAAACCTATACTTGATGGTAATGTTGTTGATGGCCCTACTATCAATACACATACGCCAAGTCCCATCCTTCTTTGGCACAAGCAAGGCTGGTACAGCACAAGGACTGAGGGACTCTCTGACATAGCCCTTGTTGAGTAGTTCACCTACTTGAAGTTGGAGCTCTTGTGTAGCCTTAGGGTCACTCCTGTAGGCTGGCTTGTTGGGTAAGATAGCTCCAGGCACTAGGTCAATGTGGTGCTCTATCCCTCTAAGTGGTGGCAGTCCACTAGGAAGCTCAGTAGGGAAGACATCACCATAACTTTCTAGGATAGATTTGACCTCTTCAGGGATATCAATGATACTCATCCCAGTCTCCTTGACTAGCAATATGTATACAGGTTGTAGCTCACTTAGCTCTTGTGCTATTTCTGATTCACTTATCAACATGACTTCTTTGGAAGCCTCACTCATGGGGTTTGGGTTGATCTTTAAAGCAGGTGGTAAAGGTGCTAGGGTGATCTTCTTCTTCCCATACTTGAAGGTGTAGGTGTTGTCTCTCCCATGGTGTATGGCATCCCTATCAAACTCCCATGGTCTCCCAAGCAGAAGGTGACATGCATCCATAGGTAGAACATCACAAAGACTCTCATCCACATACCCTTTACCAATTGAGAAAGGTATAACACATTGTTTATCCACCTTGATCTCAGCCCCTTTGTTTAGCCATCTGAGTTTGTAAGGTAGGGGGTGGTCTTTGGTGGGTAGAGCTAGCTTGTCTATCAGTGTTTTGGAGGCCACATTAGTGCAGCTTCCCCCATCAATAATGAGGTTACATACTCTACCCTTGATGGTACATCTGGTCCTAAAGATCTGGTGTCTTTGGTCCTCTTCCAAAGGTTGTGGTTGAGTATGCATTACCCTCCATGTTACCAAACTTAACCCTGCATCAGGTTCTATCAACTCCTCACTAGCCTCTACCTCAGGCTCTTCCATCTCTTCATCACAGACCAACACTTCATCATCTCCCCAATGGATTACTTCTAGGGTACTCAGAGCCCTTTTAGATGGACATTCTCTAGCAAAATGTCCATACCCTTGACATTGAAAGCACTTTTTGAGAGGGGTAGTCTTCCTTTGGCCTGCCTCAACAGCCTTGCCTTTATCAAGGTTGAAAGGAGTCTTAACAGGAACCACAGGTTCTCCTATCTTAACTCCTACAAAAGGTTTGAAGGTGGGGGTTCTGGAAGGTGTCTTAGAAGCACTGGCCTTTCCTTTTCCCAATTTTTCTACCCTTAAGGACAAGTTGACAGCTTCCTCAAAGGAGTATATGTTTTGTAGCCTGACTTTGCTAGCTATCCTTTCATCCAACCCTTCTAAGAACCTTGCTATCTTTTGTTCAGATTTCTCAACAACCTCACATTGCAAAGTGAGTTGTTCAAAGTCTCTTAGGTAGGACTCTAAAGGTCTTTGGTCTTGCTTTAGGTGAGTAAGCTTAATGAACATGTCTTGAGTGTAGTCCCTAGAGACAAACTTAGCTCTCATTTTCTTTTTCAGTTTGAGCCATGACTTTACAGGTTCTTTCCCTTCCCTAACCCTCAAGGTTTTCATGTTTTCATACCACAGTGAGGCATAGCCTTTTAGTTTCATGATAGCAACCTTAAAAGCCTTTCTATCAGTGTATCCTTTAAACTCAAAGACTCTTTCTACAGACCTTAGCCAATCTAAGAAATCATCAGGGTTCAAGCTACCTAGAAAGTCAGGAATCTCTACCTTGATATCTTTGTCTTGGTGTCTGAGAAGACTGTGATCTGAGCCATCTGAATCTGACATTTCAAACTGATCTACAGGTTGTCTCCTCCTTACTCCACCTTGTGGGAAAGGTGCTCCTCTTCCTCGACCTCTGCCTCCCCTTGTATCATTGTTCTGTTGGCCCTCAAGGAGTTCATTGACAGATCTAGAGACCTCCATTACAGTTCTGACAAGATCTTGGACTGTGTTTTCAAGACCTGTGATTCTCTCTTCACTCATGGTTGTATTTTGTGTTTTTAATGTAGTTAGGTAGATGAACTCACAAACCAAAGCTCTGATAACCAATTTGCACTGAAACTATTCAGAAAAGACAACTAAACAATGACAAATTGAGCTAAGATTAAGACACTTGCAAGTACTCTGTTTCTGTTTGAATTGATTGTTAAAGAACAAGGATAGGACCTTAACCAAAGCACAAAGCCAATGGTTGAGGGTTGAACCTTGATCCCAGCACACAGCTAAGGACCCAAGCTCACTTCCAAGCACAAAGCAAAGGAAGTTGTCTCAAGCACACAGCCAAGAGATTGCAACAGAAACAAGGTTTCAGTTTTATGTTTTACTTCAAATCTGATTTGCATTTCATTAGGTAAAGGCCTTATATAGGCAACAAGGATACAACTCAGACGTTAGGAGATATCTAGGGCCACAAAGGCTTACAACATGAAACAAAATAACAGCTACAAACTTGCAGGAAAACTGACATAAAGTAGATAAAGCAGAAAAGTAATTCTAATAGGACAATCTGCCTTAATGGGTTTGTTGGGGTTGAAACTGGTGGAGGGGTGGACTTCTGAGCTTGATTCTTGAGCTCAACTGAAGTGGGATGGATGCCAAAGGTCCTTCTAAAAGGCCCTCGAGTTTGTTTGATCATAAAAGGAAAGTTTGATAGTGACATGTTAACTACTGCAAAAAGGCTGAAATCTGGACAGTCTGAAGTTGTCCCTAAGCTAACTCTTTGTGTGTTTGTTTCTGGGGAGGGAAGTCCTGGGGAAAGTTGTAGAGGACCTTCCCAAGACATAGGTTTGAGGGTTGGTTAGGCTTGTTTGATTGTGTGGGGCCCCATGGACCTTGTTTAGAAAGGCTGTGATAGGCTGTTTTTGGCTGGGGGCTGTTTTTGTTGTGTTGGGTTTGTTGGGCTGTTGGCTGAGCTTTGTTGTGGCCTAGTCTTGGGAAGTGGATGGCTAGGCTTTGTTCTGGTTGTGGTGGTGTTGTCTTAGCAGGCTTGAAGTGGTTGTGGCTTGGACTGAATAGAACATTGTCATAGCTGGTCATGGTGTTGTCTGAATGGATGTTGTTGTTTTGATGTTGAGTCTTGTCTTGAGCTCGTGTCATGGCTCGTGTCTTGGCTTGGTCACAGACTCCTGTTGCAGTAAAGCACAGATCTGAACAAAAGCATGATAAATATTTATACTTTTAAGAATAAAACAAGATGATAAGACTCAAGTAAAACACATATAATAGATCACGCTACAGAGCTACATAAAATTAAACATCTAATTAAAACTGGAGTAAAGCACATATAATTAAAACTTGAGTAAAGCACAGATCTGAACACTAGCAGGTATTTACAAAAGGAAAAACAACAAAGATATCACGCTACATATAAAAAAAGGTGATAAAAGATAAAATACACGATGAAATAGTAAAATACATAAAATAAGATTAATCATAACAACGATGATAATAGAAATCAAATGAAAATAACAATAACAATGAACAAATCATACGTTAAAGGTGAATATAATTGAAAGAAAAAAAAATGATTTAGACTGAAAAGAAAAAAATAGTGAAAATACCTGATAAAAAAGTAATGAAGAAATCAGATTGTCTTGCTTGATTGAGAAGAAACCAATTGAAGGAGTATAATGAGAATATGCAATAAAAAGTGAGGGAGTAGCAGATGGAGAGAACGAACAGGAAAAGAAATATTGAGGTGACAGGAGTTTAGAGAGAGAAAGTGAATGAGAAATAATGAATCTTTCCTGAGAGTTGGGATATATATACAAACTTGTTAAATGACGAAATTGCCCTTAATATAGCACACTAATCTCAGCCACTAGATCTCTTTGATCTGACGGTTTAGATTAGGACTCACGGACTCAAAAATATAGGGTGGACTCACATGATCCTAATTCTATATATATATAGGATCATGTGAGTCCACCCTATATTTTTGAGTCCGTGAGTCCTAATCTAAACCGTCAGATCAAAGAGATCTAGTGGCTGAGATTAGTGTGCTATATTAAGGGCAATTTCGTCATTTAACAAGTTTGTATATATATCCCAACTCTCAGGAAAGATTCATTATTTCTCGTTCACTTTCTCTCTCTAAACTCTTGTCACCTCAATTTTCCTTTTCCTGTTCGTTCTCTCCATCTGCTACCCCCTCACTTTTTATTGCATATTCTGATTATACTCTGTCAATTAGTTTCTTCTCAATCAAGCAAGACAATCTGATTTCTTCATTACTTTCTTATAAGGTATTTTTACTCTTTTTTTCTTTTCAATCTAAATCATTATTGTTTCTTTCCATCATATTCACCTTTAACGTTTTATTTGTTCATTGTTATTGTTATTTTCGTTTGATTTCTATTATTAGCGTTGCTATGATTCATCTTATTTTATGTATTTTACTATTTCTTCGTGTATTTTATCTTTTATCATCTTTTTTTATATGTAGAGTGATATCTTTGTTGTTTTTCCTTTTGTAAATACCTGCTATTGTTTAGACTTGTGCTTTACTCGAGTTTTAATTATATGTGCTTTACTCTAGTTTTAATTAGATGTTTAATTTTATGTAGCTCTGTAGCGTGATCTATTAATGTGTTTTACTCGAGTCTTATCATCTTGTTTTATTCTTAAAAGTATTAATATTTATCATACTTTTGTTCAGATATGTGCTTTACTCGAGTTTTAATTATGTTTTGTAAATACTTTTTATTGTTTACCTAATTAATGTAAATTAATATCACATACTATTCTTAACAATATCACATGGTATGCATAATACTATCACAATGTGAAATATGTTGTCATACATCCATAGTTTAAATAATGTAATTAAATTAGTATCATATGTTATTGTATATAGTATCACATGATAGACTTAAGAATATCACAGTATGAACTGCATTGTAATTTATTCTACTTTTTTCTAAAACCTATTGCCTCAATCTTTTGTAGATAATACGTCTGTTATATCTGTTCTTACTCAGCTCCAAAATGCATACAACCTGCTGATGTGCATGCTGAAAATCACATTTCTTTGAGGTTGACCCCGGAGGTTTTATATTTATGCATTTCCTTTTGTCTTAAATATGGTACTAAGATGTTGTTTTGTTCTTTGTTCTTCCTTTTGCAGATCTCTTCTCTTACTGAGGTTGGTTAAGAGTTTGTGTCCAAGCTGAAGAAGTTTATTGTACATCATCAACTGAGCATCATCTTCTCCTTTTTAGTCAATTCTCTTATAAAGACAAATATTTCATACTTAGACATCGTTCCAAGTGGTTACAATTTTGTATTATTTCTCCATTTTTGGTCTGAATTGTGTTACTCTATCAAGTTGTGCCTCTTCGTAGAAAAATTATCAGAGTATCTCAGTAATAATAGCATATTTTTGTCAATGTTTGTCATTTGTATTATGTTTTCAACACTTTTAATAAGCAACTTATAAATATAGAAGTATTACAATTTCTTAGAAACTATGTCACAGTTTAATAACAACAATATCACATTTTATTGAAAAAAATATCACACGTTATTAGAAACAATATCACACGATTGGATTAACAATATCATCATCTTTCCTTAACAATATCACGATTTGCCAGTACTAATATCATCATATGCCACATATCTAGTGGACTGACTTTTGCAACCTTTTGATAATGAAGCACTACAACTATTAAGAATGAATATCACATTCTATCAAAAACAATATCACAATTTTAGAGCTTGTTTATACCAATCCAATTTTGTAATATTGAGAAACAATATCACAACCATTAATAAAGAATATCACACTACATTAAATACAATATCACACTTAAAAAGATTGTTTTCACCCTTGTGATATTAAGAAACAATATCACTATATACAAATTATTAAACAATACCACAAAATACCAGCAACAAACTAGTTTATGACAACTACTACTTACATTAGATTTCTTATCCTACCAACATTACATCAATGTACTTTTAATTGAAATTTTTTGCCAACATATTCTTAACGGTCATTTAAGTTGCTTCCTCTACCTCTACCTCTAAAACCATCACTTGCTTGCAACAGTCTTGTATCGTCTTGTTTCAGTTTTGAGCTCTTGTCCATGATCCTCATCATCACCATCTTGTCCACCATTACCACCTCTACAAATCCAATGCAAATAAACCTCAGATAGTATTGTTTAGTTAATTTATTTTGCTAATTCAGCTGAAACTATATTAAATCATCGATGTAAGATTGAAAAGCTACAAATATAATTGGTTCCAACAATTAGATTGATTGACCAAATACATATTGTGAGAACGATGTAGATGACAATTCTAAGCCAATACTAATCGAAATCTCGTGACATTTTGATGAATGATCGCTTAATTAACCTGCATCTGGCTTGACTTCCTCCTGCATCTAAAAAAGTTCTTTTCCAGCCAATATCACAGAATATCTCTTTTAAATTAAATTTGTTTCTATATTACTCGGACTCAATCGCAGCTATCCAATATCACGATATACAAACAACAATATCACAACCATTGAAATGCAGTATCACATTTAAAAAGATTGTTTATTTCTATCAACTTTCATTATCATAAAGAATAGGTATGTTGTTGTTACTCAGTATCTGAACACTTAAGATTAATTTCTCAACAACAATGTCAAAAAAATTCCATTTTATAATATGTAAACTTAACTTTCACACATAAACAATATGAAACCCTAATTTTTGCGATTAAATTGAAAAACACATCTAATACACAACTACATCTATAATCGATCATAGTAATTAGTTCAATATGTTGATATAATCACCAAAAACCGTTTGAAATCATGTATAAATAAGATAATTAGAAATCTAAAGCAAGAACATGAATTACCACAAATGACTCGACAATTTGTTCGATATTTTTGACTTAATCTTATTAAATTCTTTCAATGCATCAAATATTCAATAATTTCCAACAACATCAACATTCATAAGCAAGTACATAACTTCTAATAAAATTGGGGAAAAAACGAATTTACCTCAATGATTTTGCAGAGAAATCAACTAAGATTATTCAATTAAGTTGTAATGCAGTTAAGATCAAGTAGATAAACTACGATTTTCGCGAGATTTTAGCAAGATGTTTTGAGTTTGATGTTTGGAATATTAGGGTTTACTGAGTTCACTTTAGGAGAGAGAAAAAATTGAGAAAGAAAGAGGGAATCTGGGGAAAAGGGAGTTTTGTTTGCTCAATTATGGCGCATACGTGGCCTAATCTGAGCGCTCCATTTTTTTTCATATCGGACGGCTATAATTAGGACTCACGGACTCAAATATTTAGGTGGACTCACCGGATCTTGCCTCATATATATATATATATATATATATATATATATAGAATTAGGATCACATGAGTCCACCTTAAATATTTGAGTCCGTGAGTCCTAATCTCAACCGTCAGATAAGAGAGATCAAAGGCTGAGATCATTCGCGGATTAGTGAGGGTATTTGCGTCATTTACTAGGTTATTATATATACTCACATGACCAGCCATCCTTTCATTCTAATTCATTCAGTTTCTCTCTCTACTCTCTCTCTCTCTTCCGCACACATCTGCTTTTACAACGCTCTACTTAGCTTGTGACCTAGTTTGCTCCAACAATTATTTTCTTCATCATTTCTAGCACTTCCATTCCAGGTAAATTATTCTTTGTCCTTCTATTAAAAGTTTTAGTTTCTTTTTCAATCTTGAATTGTTTCTATTTTTTTTTTTGATGTATTATTATCATCTTTTTTTTATGAATTGATAATCACTATCATAATTTTTGTTTTATTTCATCTTTTCGCATTATTATGAGTTGTATATTCAGTAAATTTGTTCAGATCTGTGTTTTAATCGAGTTTTCATTTAAGTAAATACTTGTTATTGTTTGAGTAATTAATTAATGTAATTTGATTGATGTATTAGTATCATCTTTTTTTGTTAGAATTGACAATCACTATCATAATTTTCGTTTATTTCTGCTTTTCGCGTTATTATGACTTGTATACTCAGTAAATTTGTTCAGATTTGTGTTTTCATCGAATTTTCGTTCAAGTAAATACTTGTTATTGTTTAACTAATTAATGTAAATTAGTATCACATGTCATCCTCAATAGTATCACAAACTGAAATATACTTTAATGTATGGCTGTTCAACTAATTAATTAATGTAAATTAGTATCACACGTTATTCTTAATAGTATCACGATCTGAAATATATTGTAATACATTATTGGTTTAATAATTTATTCAAATCAGTATCACACATTATTCTAAATAGTATCACATGCTATACTTAACAGTATCACAATTTGAATTACAGTGTATTGTATTTTACTCTTTCATGCCATGACCTACTGCCTCAACCCTTGCAATAGATTACACTTCTTAACCTGTTCAATATACAAAACTTAAGTAAACATTCGTTATTTTTATCTTTGTGTATTTCCTTTAGTCTTAATGTTGCTATTAAGATGATGTATTGTTCTTTTTCGTTCCTTTTATGCACGTTGGTTAAGAGTTTGTATGCCATCAACTAAGCAAAACATCAACTTTTTAGTCACTCTCTTAAAAACAATATTTTTTTGATATTGTTTGATGTCGATTTCCATCTTTATCTCCTTGTGCAAATAACGACAACCTGCAATCTTTAAAGCGAAGTGTGCGCCCGTAAAATATTAATTAAGGTGGTAGTGTTGAAATGAGATAGTGTTGTGCACAACGGTTGGGGGTTGACGAAGCGTTCATATATATGAATAGTTGGCTTACTACTCTGATGGGTAAATAAACTAGTGCTCGTCTCAAGGCTTAAGACGCTTCGATCATTGAGAATATCTTTTTTAATAACGCTCTTCTTTGATTTATCATGGTGATTTCTTAAGTTTGTATGGTTGAATATTTTGGATTGTGTTTGATTTCTTATTTTCATCTTTGTTAAATGGTTGCTTAGGACCCCAAGTTTAGAATTGTTGGTCTTGTACTTATAATACAGATGGTAGTGTTTATTTTTTTGTCATTGCTCTCATGTTAATCTTTCGATAATTCATTCTGATTTTTTAATTACAAGTTCTTAAAAGCACTATTCAAGATGTAAATCACATTCACATTCTCGAAAATCGAATGTCCTCATTAGGTACCTATGTGCCGACGAGATCTGAGAGGGTGGATGAAACTCATACTCGTTCCAGTCGTTGCCCTTGCTCAAATAAAAATTGAGGTTGACCTCTCTTAATCAAAACTTTTTTAATTGTGCTAACTTAGTGTTTTAATGACGGAGGAGAATAGGCTTGGTCCTTCAACAGAAATCAATCAGATTTGGCTGTAAGTATGTATGTTGGATTGCTGGAAATTAAGTTCTCGTTTAATTTGCTCCGAGTTTTTGTTAAATGATGCCCACTTGCTATGTAGTGTTGTAAACTGCTGTTAAATTATGCAATTGCTATAAAATGTTGCTATAAATGCTGAAATATGGTGTTTTTTTTTTGCTGTAAATTGTTGTTGTTTTGCAATAAAATGAAGTAAAAAAGCTGCTCTAAATGTTGCAATATGGTGTTTTTGCTGTAAAATGTCGTTGCTTTGCGGTAATATGCTGTAAAATGTTGCTGTAAACGTTGTAAGGTGGTGTTTTTGCTGTATAATGTTGTTGTTTTGCAGTAAAATGTTGTAATTGCTGCTGTTTTTCTGTTGTAATAACTGCAACTTTGTTGTATGATGTTGCTAGATGCTGTAATTGTTTATATTTCATTGTGTTACAGCTATTTTGCTGCCCTAACTATTGTTCTTTTGTTGTAAGAGTGCATTGTGCAGTAATTATTGTAGGGGAACTGGTTCCAAAGACGTACCTTTGGCATCGTTTGTGGACAGTAACTGTATCAAAATATGCTCTTTAGCATCGATTGTACAACTGATACAAATGCTCCATACAAATTGCATTCACGATGAGAACCGATGTCAAAAGGGTAGATTTCAACCGGTTTGATAAGGTGTTATTCTACTAATGCTTAGGTGTAATATCTCTAAGAAACATTAGTGCAATGCAAATGCACAAAAGCTGAAAAGGTTGTGCGATAATTGTAAACAAATAACACATAATGATAAGCTTAACTGCTCTAATCCAGCCATTCAGCTTACAACATTCATTTATGTTTCCTATTTTTTATTAAATTTTTTTATATTTCCTTTTGCCGGACGATGATACTATGATCAGTTTTGTACTTCGTTATCCATTTTGCAGATTTTTTCGCCTTCAAAGGTTACTTAAGAGTATGTGTGCATGCTGAGGAAGTCTATAGTACATCAACTGGGCAAATCCTTTTTTGTATTCATTTCTATTATAAAGATAAATTCTTTATTTTCAGATATGCTTTCCAGCGCTTATAATTTTGTATTCTTTTTTCCATTTTTGAGTTGACTCAAAAATATCTATAACAATATTATGGTTGTATCAGGATTTGCCATTTTTTTCATGTTACTAAATAGACAACATATGATTTCTAACGTATTTTATTTTTTTTGGCAAACAATATCACACGGTTCATTTAACAATTTTTCACTTAATTACACACAATATCACCTTTCATGACACAATATCAAATTAATTTGAGAACAGTATCACACTATTGGTTTAACAATATCACAACATGTGGTGAAAAATATCACACTTTATAAGAAATAATATCACATGATTTGGTAAACAATACTCTATATCACACTACTTGCTCAACAATATCAGAAGATGTGGTAAACAATATCATACTCAATAGGAAACAATAACACCCTTATTATGCTAATATAATATCACATGATTTGGTAAACAATATCAATATATTGTGTTAATAATATTATACTATGCTATAGAAAATATCATAGATCTATCTTTATTTGCCATTTCCCAAGCAGTTATAAGAACCATATATATTTTCATAAGTTTACGTGATATTGTTCTAAAAGCATTACCACACAATATCAAACTTCACACATAGCAGTATCACACTTCGGCGGAAACAATCTCACATTCACATTCTTATAAAGACACGTACTCGATTCTTATATATCGTTCCAAGCGGTTATAATTTTGTATTCTTTTTCCATTTTTAAGTTGTCATAGAAAGATCATAGTAATAATATTATAGGTGTATCAGGATTTGCAATGTTTTTATGATATTAAATAAACAATATATGTTTTATAAAGTATTTCATTTTTTCGGTAAACAATATCACATTGTTTAACAATGTATATCACTAGATATCGCAATCAATATGACACTTTTTAATAAACAATATTAAATGATTTGGTAAACAATACCACACTACATGCTTAACCATATCACAAGATGTGGTAAACAATATCACACTTCAACCTAAACAATGTCATATTGGATAGGAAACTTGTAACTCTCCAACTTTTTGCTATTCAGACACAATATCACTACATATGAGATAAAATATCACTGCTGCTCCTAAACAATATCAAAAAATACCGGCAACAATACTATTTAATCACAACTACAATAGATAAATATCCTTCGAAAATTACATCAATCATTGCATATATTCAATAAAAGTATTATGTCAAGACAACAAACTAATCAGTTTAGTTCCTTTCTCTAACTCTACCAGTACCTCTTCCTTTACCCACACTTTTTGCAATACTCTTTAATTGTATATATCATATCTTGAGCTCTTTTTTATCATCAACATCATCTTCTCCACAATGAACTCTTACAGAGTTACGAAGTAGTGGTATTTCAATGCTAATCTTCGTTATCTCGATATGAACCTTCTTATTTCTTTGTCGGAGCATCTACCCTCCTCAACTTAGTCATTCTTCTCCTTTCCAATTACCTTCATTGTTTTCCTAATGTCCTCTTTCTTTTATGCGAAGTCTTTAACTATGTTAATCAAATGCGTCGTCTGCAAAGTCTTGACAGTTAGGAGCAATGCAGCCATTTGTAAGTAGTAACGCCTGTACACTTTCGATTATAAGTCAGTTTCAAATACTCCCTCATACCGAATCATATCCATCATTAAGAAATTTTTCGATAATATATGGATGTTTAGAAGTACCATCATAATCTAAAAGAATATCACACCATTCTCAACTGTATAAATTATGAAGAGAAGTACCTCTAATCTTCACATTCAACATCAGATCATACAAACAACAATACCACAAGGTTTTTTCATTATCATAACCACCTATATTGAAATTTCTCATGAAATGAACGCTAACGATTAACTTTTTCAACAACAATGTCACACAAATTTAATTTTATACTACGAAATCCTAATCTTCACAATTAAAAATATTAAACCTTAGTTTTCACAATTAAACAATTTTAAACCCTAATTTTCGCGATTAATGAAAAAAAATATAATAAACAACTACAACTACAACTACAATCGATGATAGTAATTAGTCCAATACGTCGATATAATCATTAAAAAGCGCTGAAAATCATGTAGAACTGCTATATTTGGAAATCTAAAACAAGAACATCAAAAGTACCACAAATCCCTCTACGATTAGTTCGATTTTTTTGATTTAATCCTCTTAAATTCATATAAATCATCACACACAAAAAATCTAACAAAATCTAACCTTCATAATCAATTTAATAATACATAAGTTAAATTAAAATCGCAGAAAATTAGAAGCGAATGTACCTTAAAGATTTTGGAGACAAGTGAATGAGATTTTTCAATGTAGTGAACTAATTAATCAAGAAAGACGAAAAGTAGTTGAAATTCACCGAAATTAATCGCGTTTTGCCATAATTTTTCCAATACTTTAGAGAGGATTTGGTGAGATTTGTTTGATACAGGTTTGCTATTGTTTCTGGCAAATTTTTTAGAGAGAGAAAAAAAGACCAATATGTGTAAAGGTGAGCATCTTTTGTACGCTGGTTTTTGCTACCTACGTGGTTTAATCTCAGCGCTCCATTTTTGTTAGATCAGACGGCTATAATTAGGACTCACGGACTCAAATATATGGCTGGACTCACCGGATCTTGCCTCTATATATATATATATAGAAATTGCATCAGGTGAGTCTAGACATTTTAAATGAGTACGTCCTATCTTTTTTGACCGTCAGATCTGTTCGAATCAACGATTGAGATGGGCGTCTTAGTAAGGGCAATAGCGTAATTTCCAAATTCTTAGATGATCATACTGCTGCAATTCTCAATCATCTTTTGTATCAAGTTGTCTTTCTCTTTCATCAAATTTTTGTTTCTCATTCCTCTCTTCGTATTTTCATTCAATCTACTCCTCAATTTCTTTATGATTTGCTTACACATTGGAATATCTGAAATTCAATTCTTCTTCTATCTATATTATGATTTTTAACTTCTTATCAGTTGTTCATCGTCATTCTCTTCGATAATCTCGTAGAAACCCTAAAAAATTCGACACAGTATATTATTTTTGCTCAACTATAGGAGGGATCATAAGAACAAGCTTTAAGCGTCGTGGACATCGTATGCGATTCAGTTATGTATGCTCTTAGTGAAGATTCTTCGCTTAATATCTCAAAAATTAGGTATTTTGCCATTTTCTTTGCAATTCTATTCAGGATTTTTGTTCTCGTTAATTGTTAGTATTAAAATGCATAATCGGATGGTTCTTAGGTCAATTTGCATGATTTGTTGTATATTGCACTTTTTGTGATTCCTGATGTAATTGGGACAATTTTGCAGCAACAAGATATAAACAAATTGAAAGATAAAAGACGGTCCCTCTGTAATAATAATGATATATTTGTGTTATGAAAATTGCCGTCGGTTTGTGTTACGGTAACAGTGTATCTTTGATCATAATTATGTAATTGGCTTATTGTGTAACTGTAACACCCGGAAATGTACCCTATTTTTCTAGTAGAAATATTTTACGAAACTTTTTCAATAATTTTAAGTTTTAAATTATAATTTTAAGTTCCGAGTCGAATTTAGAATTTCCGAGTTCGTATTTGGAATTTCTGCGAGATTTCATGAAAAAGTAGTCTTCAGTCTAGTTTGACTTTCTGGACTTTGGAAATCGTGTTTGACTTTTTCTCTACACAACTCACAACACACTCCCTCCTTAACCTAAAATCTCATTAAACACAAAATCAAACCTAGTGTTCTTCTTCCTTAAGAAATCAATTTCCCTCTTTGATTTCCATCTTAGATTTGGCGTAGTTTCTTCGTTACTCGATAGAATTTACGTAAGTTCATCTTATTCTTCCTCCCGTACCTTCCTCTATCCGTATTGATAATAAAATTATCGTCTTTCTCGCTTTTTAAGCATTCCGGCTTTCTCAAGATGAACTTTATTCATCTTTTTACGATCTAATTGTAGGTGGCGACCTCCAAGATCCCGACAAAGACTATTTCCTTATAGAAGAGGAGCTTGACGATCATTAGAGACGCTCAAAGGTAACGGTGAAGGGTTACTCGGTATTACTTACGTGTTTTACATGTTTATATGCTAGAAAATCGTATTAGATTACGATTAGGAAGATTAGAAACTATGCTATGATTAGTAAATGAGGTTATATGATGGATATTGATGATATATATTGATTGTTGATGATTATTAGAAGTATAATTGAGTTTTGAAATGAATTGGTTGAGCTTTGGAAGCTCACGGGTGAAGAAGTGATCCCAGCCGGTCGACCGGCCGCCGGTCTGACCACCGGCTGGGAACACATCAGAAACTCATTTGGAAATTTTGGGTTTTGCATGATATGGTGCTCCAGGCCGGCCTACCGGCCGCCGGTCCATCCACCGGCCTGGAACACATCAGTGTTGAAGTTTTGAGTTTGGTATGATTGGCTGTGCCGGTCGACCGGCCGCCGGTCGACTGACCGGCCCAGACCCCTTTCCTCTGTTTTTTGGGATTTTGCCTGTGTTCTGAGCCGGCCCACCGGCCGCCGGTCTGTTGCCCGGCCTGGAACACGGCTGTATATTTTTCCTACAATTTCTAAAACTCGTAATTTATAATAGTTCACATGATCGGTTTATCGTATAATTTTACGTAGAGTCTTATAATATTCATGTTTTGAATATATGATATCTCTTTCGCATGTATCACATGTTTGGTGACGGTTTTCGATATGTTTCCACTTTGAGTCGGTTTTTACAAATGAGTCGGTTTGAGCACTATTTTGTATTGTGCTATGTATTCTCATTCCTTGGCTACCTTCCCGTTCGTAAGGCTGGAATGTCGGAACGGAGAGGTATCCTACTGCTTAATTGCGTGTGTAGTGGGCATATGACGACGTTGTTGGGAGTTGAACGCTATGCGTTGTTCGACCCGGCCGTCAAATGTTGTGTACTTGCGAGGTGGTGTTATTTGCATGTAGCGTACCGCTTGTAATGAGGCTTGAGCTCGTTTCCGCCTCTTTCGTGAATTGATCTACCGAATTTGGGGTACTCGGCATATATATTGTAAGACCGAGTCTTGGATGCAAACGTTTTTATCGCATGTGAACTGGAAAATGCGATTCGGTATCCTGGCCAGATTTAGAACTAAGGACCGTATTATTATCGTCGTCCTAACCGGAGGAAATTAGTGACATATGAAATTGATCTGTATGCGTTACAACATGAAATGCTTATTCCCGTGGATGCCTTTTAATCATACTTGCCATGTACACGATGCTAGTGCGTTTCATTTACCGTGAGAAAGGTCGTCTTTATGTTGTTATACTTGAATGCGTGATGTCATGATTGAGTATTCATGATCATTGCATGACTTGGCATGGTTGTTTGTCGAGTCTCAATCTTATCAATCTTATACCGCTAACGGTGAGATGCAAGCCCTAGTGAGCGTATTCGATTGCCTAAGAGTGTCTTTCCCGAGTCTTGAATAACATGATGTTTACGGATTTGATTTCTATATGATCTTATCTTTATATCTCGTATTGCCTATTTATTCTTATCGCAACTCACATGTATATAGATATATGCATGCTTTACTTTCGTATTACCTTATGTGTACGTTTGATGTAATATGGCTGGGAGAACCCGGAGTTACTCCCCACTGACTGTGGCATTCATGTTTTTCATGGATGAACAGGTTGCATGCTATGGATGACTTTTTGGATCGGATATTTTGGGGTTCGGGTGTGAGCTAGCGGGCGTTGTCCCTGGAAGTTCACCTCTAGACGATAGTAGCTAGTTTTTGTTAAACACTTGTTCTTTGCTAACATTTGAAGAGACCCCGTCTCTTTGTTGTATTTCCGCGTTTAGTTTGTAAAATTTTGACACACCTCGTGTTATATATAACTTGCATGTTTAAAGGTTTTTAAAATACCGTATTTCCGCATATTATTCACATGCTTGTTTGATTTATTATTCCGCATTCGCGAGGGTTGTCACAGTTGGTATCAGAGCTTTGCCGCTCCCGACGCACACACGTGAACCCTAACTTAAACTACTTGACCTGGAAATAATAAATGAGAGAGTTGGGTAGAAGTTAAGGACTTTATTTGGTAGTCTATTTGTTTTTGCTAATTGATAGGATAACTTAATTTGTTTTTGTTTCTTATGAAGATGGTTAGACCGCGTTCAGCTGATAATATTATGATGGAGGCTCTTGCTCAAGTGCTGAAGAATCAGCAAGATGCCGCTCTAGCTAATACCAACCAAGTTCACCCTAGAAGGGAGGACAATCAACAAGGTGGTTATGCGTGGGTGGCAGGACAAATTGCGAGGAGTAAGATCGTGCCTTATGGTGGAGAGCCTGATCCTACGGAGCTATCCGACTGGTTCCGTGAGATGGAAAAACAGTTTGATCTTTACCAAGTCCGGGAAGAGGATAAAGTGAGGATTGCAAAGCACTTTCTAGTGCGGGAAGCCGACAACTGGTGGGCTATTACAAGTGCCACCGCAACTCTTGAAGAGGACTTCAATTGGTCTTGCTTTAAGGCTCTTGTGGAGGGTAGATTTTACCCTAAGGAGCTTAAACAGCAAAGGCTTAAGGAGTTCATAGATTTTAAGCAAGGCAACCTATCGGCTCAAGATTTTACTACGGAGTTTAATAAGCTCGCTCACTTTGCGCCGAGGCTTATTCGTGATGATGAAGACCGTGCATTCTACTATCGTAATAAGTTGAATGCCGTGCTGCAAAGTAAAGTGAGAAGGGGTACCGCATCCTTTGGAGATCTCTACGATGATGCTTTGTGGGCCGAGAATTCAATGAAGGCTATAAGGGATGAAGCTTTAATGAATAATCCCTCTCCTTCTTATGCTCCTAGGCCGAATGCTTTCGGGAAGAGGCCGTTTATTCCGTCTTCTTCGAATTCCTATGCTAACAAGAGGAGGTTTAATCCTTCTTCCAATGCAAGAAATCCTTCTCCTTTTATTCCTAGAGCTACTTCAAATGTAGTTCATAGACCTTATGCTCCTCAAGCTCAAGCTCCAGGTCGTGTATGTAACCGTTGTAGGCAACCACACCATCCCGGTGTGCCTTGTTCAAACCGACCTTATCTCTGTTACTTTTGTCAAAAGGGTGGTCATCGTTATGAAGATTGCCCCGATCGAAAGTTGCCCCCTCCTCCTCCTAAGCCTAAGGGTTCAATCTTTGTCATGAGTCGTGCTGAAGCCGACGCTCATCCCGAGATCATTACGGGTATGTTCTCAATTTTAGAGCAACCGTGTCTTATTCTTTTTGATACCGGTGCTTCTATGTCTTTTGTGTCATCGCCCTATGCTAGTAAATTATCTATCAAGCCTACATCTAGTGAGGATACTCCCATATCCTTACCATCCGGAGATATTATCTCTTGTTCTACTCTTTATCCAAATGTACCTATATCTATTTCGGGTTCTATATTTCCCGCAAATCTCCTTAAGTTTCCTCTAGGAGAGTTTGATATTATTTTAGGTATAGATTGGTTAGCTATGTATCATGCTAGATTCGAGTGTCGTGATCAAAAGATTTTCTTAAAGATTCCTTTAGGTGTTAGAGTAACCTATAAGGGATCTCATCCCCGTAAAGGTGTGTCTTTAATTTCCGCTTTGAAGTTGGTAGGTATGGTTAGAAAAGGTTACAAAGCATTCTTGTGTGTTGTGACTTCTTCAAATACCTCTTTGCCAAGTATTGAAGATGTGCCTATTGTTCGAGAGTTCATTGACGTATTCCCTGAAGATTTGCCCGGGATTCCTCCCGAGCGAGATGTCGAATTCTCTATTGATCTTGTCCCTGGTTCTGGTCCAATTGCCAAAGCTCCTTATCGTATGGCTCCGTCTGAATTGAAAGAATTAAGGAAGCAGTTGGATGATATGATTGAAAAAGGTTTTATTCGACCAAGTGCCTCGCCTTGGGGTGCTCCTGTCCTTTTTGTGAAGAAGAAGGATGGTTCTATGAGATTGTGTATCTATTATCGTGAATTGAATCGGATTACAATCAAGAATAGGTATCCTTTACCGAGAATTGAAGATTTGTTTGATCAATTAAAGGGTGCTTCTATTCGTTCTTCCTTCTAACATTTTCGAAGCGTGATTTAGATTCTGGTTATCACTCAAATTCTTCCGGTTAGAGATGTTGATATTCCAAAGACCGCTTTCAGTACGAGGTATGGCCATTATGAATTCAAGGTAATGCCTTTTGGATTGACGAATGCTCCTGCTATCTTTATGGATCAAATGAACCGCACCTTTAGTGAGTATCTTGACAAGGGTGTGGTGGTATTCATTGATGATATTCTTATTTTCTCCAAGTCCGAAGATGAGCATGCTATTCATTTGAGGATTATTTTGGGTGTTCTACGTCGTCAGAAGTTGTATGCTAAGTTCTCTAAGTGTGAATTTTGGTTACCTAAAGTGTCCTTTCTTGGGCATGTGATTTCTAAAGAGGGTGTAATGGTGGATCCTTCTAAAATTGAAGCCGTTGTTGATTGGAAGAGTCCGACTGATATTAGAGAGATTCGAAGCTTTCTTGGTTTAGCTGGTTATTATCGACGATTTGTCAAGGATTTCTCTAAGCTTGCAAGGCCTATGACCCAGTTGTTGAAGAAGGAAACCAAATTCCTATGGAATGAAGCTTGTGAAAATGCGTTTCAAGAATTAAAGAAGAGGTTAACTACCGCGCCGGTGTTGACTTTGCCTGAAGATGGAGTAGACTTTGATGTCTATTGTGATGCTTCTAAAATGGGGTTAGGTTGTGTCCTTATGCAAAATAGGAAGGTGGTGGCTTATGCTTCAAGGCAATTGAGAGTTCATGAAGTGAACTATCCTACTCATGATCTGGAATTGGCCGCTGTTGTTCATGCTTTGAAAGTGTGGAGACATTATTTAAGTGGAGTTCATTGTCGTATCTTCACCGATCACAAGAGTTTGAAGTACATATTTACTCAAAAAGAGTTGAATATGAGGCAAAGAAGATGGTTGGAATTGGTGAACGATTATGATTTTGAGTTGTTGTATCATGAAGGGAAGGCGAATGTTGTTGCAGATGCTCTTAGTAGGAAAGCTTCTCCTGCTTTGAATGCTATGCATGTATTACCTGTTGATCTTAGTGCCGAGTTTCGAAGGTTGAGTTTGGAGTTTGTAGAGCGTGGATTTGTTCATATTGGTGCTATGATTGCCGAGCCTGTATTTCTCCGTGAAATTCGTGAAAGCCAAGTTGCTGATCTTACCTACAAGTCTATTCAAGCCAAAATTCTTGAAGGTAAAGGTAAAGATTTCAAGTTTGATAATGAAGGTGTTCTTCGTTTCCATGGTCGTTTATTTGTTCCTAATGCTCTTAATTTGAGGAAACGAGTTCTTGATGAAGCTCACCTTTCCCCTTATTCTATTCACCCCGGTGGTGATAAGATGTACAAGGATTTGAAGCTACAGTTTTGGTGGCCAAACTTGAAGGGTGATGTTGTATCTTATGTTGGAAGATGTGTGGCTGCCAACAAGTGAAGATGAACACAAGAGACCCGGTGGATTGCTACAACCGTTGGATATTCCGATATGGAAGTGGGAATCTATTTCTATGGACTTTGTTATGGCTTTGCCGAGAACCGTTGGAGGTAA
Source organism: Heliosperma pusillum (assembly GCA_022085475.1). Taxonomy (NCBI): domain Eukaryota; kingdom Viridiplantae; phylum Streptophyta; class Magnoliopsida; order Caryophyllales; family Caryophyllaceae; genus Heliosperma; species Heliosperma pusillum. The sequence goes on along the minus strand of JAIUZE010069033.1, from coordinate 25,391 downwards.
AGATGCCGTTTGGGTTGTTGTTGATCGATTGACCAAGTGTGCTAGATTTATTCCGATCAAAGAAACTTGGAGTTTGGACCGATTAGCAAAAGCGTATGTGGATGAAATTGTTAGATACCATGGTGTTCCTATGGAGATTATATCCGACCGAGATCCGAGGTTCTGTTCGAGATTTTGGAAAGCTTTGCAAGAAGCCATGGGTAGTAAGTTGTTGATGAGTACTGCTTTTCATGCTGCTACGGATGGTCAGACTGAGAGGACTATTCAGACTTTAGAAGATTTGCTTAGGGCTTGTGCTCTTGACTTCCAGTCTAGCTGGGAAAAGAGTTTACCGTTGGTGGAGTTTTCTTACAACAATAGCTATCATGCATCTATCAAGATGGCTCCATATGAAGCTCTTTATGGAAGGAAATGTCGGAGTCCTATATGTTGGAATCAATTGAGTGACAATCGTGACTTAGGCCCCGATGTTCTTGTTGAGACCATTGATAATGTGAAGGTCATTCGTGATAGAATGAAAGCCGCTCAAGACCGTCAAAAGTCTTATGCCGATATCCGAAGAAGGCCGTTAGAATTTGAGGTGGGAGATAACGTATTCTTGAAGGTGTCTCCTATGAAGGGTGTTAAAAGGTTTGGTGTTAAGGGTAAATTGAGCCCGAAATACATTGGACCCTTTGATATTGTAGACAGGATTGGTGCCGTTGCTTATAAGTTGGAATTGCCGCCGAATTTGGCTAAGGTTCATGATGTTTTTCATGTTTCTCAATTGAGAAAGTATGTTAGTGATCCAAGCCATGTCTTTCAAAAGGAATTGCCCGAGCTTGAACCGAATTTATCCTTTGAAGAGAAGCCGATCCGTATCCTAGACCGTAAGGATAGGAAGTTGAGAAGTAAAGTAGTTCCGTTGGTGAAAATCTTGTGGAGAAGTGCTAATGTCGAAGAAGAGACTTGGGAAACCGAAGCTTCTATGCGTAGTAAATATCCGAGTCTTTTCGAGTAAGGTAAAATTTTATTTTTCCTCAAGTTTCGAGGACGAAACTTTTTAAAAGGTGGGGTGATTGTAACACCCGGAAATGTACCCTATTTTTCTAGTAGAAATATTTTACGAAATCTTTTCAGTAATTTTTAAGTTATAAATTATAATTGTAAGTTCCGAGTCAAATTTAGAATTTCCGAGTTCGTATTTGGAAATTCTGCGAGATTTCATGAAAAAGCCGTCTTAAGTCTAGTTTGACTTTTCTGGACTTTGGAAATCGTCTTTGACTTTTCCTACACAACTCATACTCCTTAACCTAATATTTCATTTCCACACAAAAATCAAACACATTTTTCTTTCTTCTTCCTTAAGCAACTTCCCTCTTTGAATTCAATTTTGGAATCGACGTAACTTCTTCGTTACTTGATAGAATTTACGTAAGTTCGTCTTATTCTTCCTCCCGTACCTTCCTCTATCCGTATTGATAATAAAATTATCGTCTTTCTCGCTTTTAAAGCATTCCGTCTTTCTCAAGATGAACATTATTCATCTTTTTACGATCTAATTGTAGGTGGCGACCTCCAAGATCCCGAAAAAAACTATTTCCTTATAGAAGAGGAGCTTGACGATCATTAGAGACGCTCAAAGGTAACGGTGAAGGGTTACTCGGTATTACTTACGTGTTTTACATGTTTATATGCTAGAAAATCGTATTAGAATACGATTAGGAAGATTAGAATACATGTTATGATTAATGAATGATGTTATATGATGAATATTGATGATATATGTTGATTGTTGATGATTATTGGAAGTATAATTGAGTTTTGAAATGAATTGGTTGAGCTTTGGAAGCTCTCGGGTGAAGAAGTGCTCCCAGCCGGTCGACCGGCCGCCGGTCTGACCACCGGCTGGGAACACATCAGAAACCCTTTGGAAATTGAGAATTTGTATGAAGTGGTGCTCCAGGCCGGCCAACCGGCCACCGGTCAACCCACCGGCCTGGAACACATCAGTATTGAAGTTTTGATTTTGGTGTGATTGGCTGTGCCGGTCGACCGGCCGCCGGTCGACTGACCGGCCCAGACCCCTTTTCTCTGTTTTTTGGGTTTTTGCCTGTGTTCTGAGCCGGCCCACCGGCCGCCGGTCTCCAGCCCGGCCTGGAACACGGCTGTATATTTTTCCTACAATTTCTAAAACTCGTGATTTATAATAGTTCGCATGATCGGTTTATCGTATAATTTTACGTAATGTCTTAAAATATTCATGTTTTGGTTATATGATATTTCTTTCGCATGTATCACATGTTTTGTGACGGTTTTCGATATGTTCCCACTTTGAGTCGGTTTTTACATATGTTACGGTTTAAGCACGAGTTTGTCTTGTGCTTTGTATTCTCATTCCCTTGGCTACCTTTCCGTTCGTAAGGCTGGAATGTCGGAACGGAGAGGTATCCTAATGCTTAAATGCATGTGTTAGTGGGCATACGACGACGTTGTTGGGAGTTGAACGCTATGCGTTGATCGACCCGGCCGTCAAATGTTGTGTACTTGCGAGGTGGTGTTATTTGCATGTAGCGTACCGCATGTTATGAGGCTTGAGCTGTGTTTCCGCCTCTTTCGTGAATTGATCTACCGAATTTGGGGTACTCGGCATATATATATTATAAGCCCGAGTCTTGGATGCGAAACGCTTTATCGCATGTCGAATCGGAAAATGTGATTCCGAGAATCTGGCCAGGTTTAGATTAGGAGCCGTTTAATTATCGTTCCTACCAGGCGGAAATTAGTCTACATACGCGAAATGCTTTATCGTGTATGCGTTCAGGGAAATGCTTTATCCCGTGGATGCCATTTAATCATTCTTGCTGGGACACGATGCTAGTGCGTTTCATTTACCGTGAGATATGTCGTCTTGTGTCGTTCTTTGAATGCTTGATTTCATGATATTGTTCATGGTCATTGCATGATTGGACACCGTCATTGTCTTGGTTCGTGAATGGATGATAATATGTTGGAATTGTGTAATCATCGCAGGACTTGACTGGTTTGTCTGTCGAGTCTCAATCTTATCAATCTTATACCGCTAACGGTGAGATGCAAGCCCTAGTGAGCGTATTCGATTGCCTAAGAGTGTCTTTCCCGAGTCTTTGAATAACATGATGGTTACGGATTTGATTTCCATATAATCTTATCATTTTATCTCGTATTGCCTATCTTTTCTTATCGTATTTCACATGGTTATATATATCTATGCATGCTGTACTTTCGTATTACCTTATGTGTACGTTTGATGTAATATGGCTGGGAGAACCCGGAGTTACTCCCCACTGACTGTGGCATTCATGTTTTACATGGATGAACAGGTTGCATGCTATGGATGACTTTTTGGATCTGATATTTTGGGGTTCGGGTGTGAGCTAGCGGGCGTTGTCCCTGGAAGTTCACCTCTAGACGATAGTAGCTAATTTTGGTTAAACACTTGTTCTTTGCTAACATTTTAAGAGACCCCGTCTCTTTGTTGTATTTCCGTATTTAGTTTGTAACATTTTGACACACCTCGTGTTATATATCTTGCATGTTTAAAGGTTTTTAAAAATACCGTATTTCCGCATATTATTTCACATGCTTGTATGTTTTATATTTCCGCATTCGCGAGGGTGGTCACACAGCACAAGCCTCATAACAAGCGGTACGCTACATGCAAATGACACCACCTCGCAAGTACACAACATTTGACGGCCAGGTCGATCAACGCAACCCGTTCTCCTCCCAACAACGTCGTCATATGCCCACCAACACATGCAATTAAGCAGTAAGGATACATCCCCGTTCCGACATTCCAGCCTTACGAACGTGGAGGTAGCCAAGGGAATGAGAGTACAAAGCACATAGGAAATTAGTGCTCAAACCGTAACGTGTGTAAAAACCGACTCAAAGTGGGACATACAAAAAACCGTCACAAAACATGAGAATAGTGAATTATATAAAATTAACTATGATAAAAATGAATCAATACATGATAAATAAGCATTAGAACAAGTTTAGGAAGTATAATGAATAAGAAACATAGATCCCCTCTCCAAAACAACGTTGTTAAGAAACCAACTAAAACAAGGGTCCACTTCAAACGGTCATAACTAGAGTTCTTGACGTGCAAATGTAAAAATTCTAAATGGAGGTGATAGGTTATCCTCTTAAGGTTCCAACGGTGGGTCACAACCCCAAAACAAGCAAGTAACGAAGGAGATATGATCATTTTACGAAAAGGGGTCAGTGAAGGAAAACTGCAGTCGACTTGGGAAACTGGCAGCAAGCAACACTGCCAGCGCCAGGCAACGCTGCCAGCGTCCTACGACGCTGCCAGCATCCAGGGAACGCTGCCAGCGTCCTGGTGTGGCAGGCACGAGTCAAACGAATTTCATAATTTCACTAAGGCATAACACAAATATTATCTATCCTCACAAATCATCAATTCTCATATCAATTATCAACTAACAACAACCATCATTAACAACACAAATCCTAAGATTACTAATCATATTCTAAATACGATTTCTAACATAGAAAAACACATAAAAACACGTAAATGATATCGAGTAACCCTTCACCGTTACCTTTATGCGTCCTTAAACGATTTCTAAGCCTTCCTCCACTAGATAGTAATCTTTGTCGGGGTCTAGAAAGTCTCCACCTACAATTTGATAATAAAAGATGAATATAATTTACCTTTGAGAAAGACGAATAAATTGAAAAGCGAGAAAGACGGTAATTTTATTACCAAAACGGATAGAGGAAGATGAGAGGGAAGGAATAAGACGAACCTAGTTGAATTTGAGGGAGATTTGAATGAGTAGCGACGATTCTAAGACGGATCAAATATGAAGGCTAGGTTTTGGGGATTTCTTGGTGAGGAAGAAGGAGTTTGAGTTGTGAGGGAGTTAGGTTATAAGGGAGTATATGTAACACCCGGAAATGTACCCTATTTTTCTAATAGAAATATTTTACGAAATCGTTTCAGCAATTTTAAGTTTTAATTTATAATTTTAAGTTCCGAGTCGAATTTTGAATTTCCGAGTTCGTATTTGGAATTTCTGCGAGATTCCATGAAAAAGCCGTCTTAAGGCGAGTTTGACTTTTTGGTTGACTTTTCTTGACTTTTGAGTCGAGTTTGACTTTTCTTGACTTTTGAGTCGAGTTTGACTTTTCTTGACTTTTGAGTCGAGTTTGACTTTTCTTGACATTTGAGTCGAGTTTGACTTTTCTTGACTTTTGAGTTGAGTTTGACTTTTCTTGAATTTTAAGTCGTCTTTGACTTTTCTTGAATTTTAAGTCGTCTTTGACTTTTCTTGACTTTTGAACCGTCTTCGACTTTTCGTTGACTTTTTCCTTTATATACTCCCTCAAACCCTAACTCCTTCTTTCATTTTTCCACTTACTCTTCTTCCTCACCATAAACACCAAAACCTAGCCTCCATTTTTGATCCGTCTTCAAATCGTCACTACTCCTTCGTTACTCGCTCAAATTCTCGTAAGTTCGTCTTATTCTTCCCCTTTTAGCTTCCTCTATCCGTATTGGTAATAAAATTACCGTCTTTCTCGCTTTTTAAATTATCCGTCTTTCTCAAGATGACTTTTATTCATCTTTTATTACCTATTTGTAGGTGGAGACTACTAGGAAAGCTTAGTAATCGATTAAAGACGCGTAAAGGTAACGGTGAAGGGTTACTCGGTATCATTTACGTGTTTTACATGATTTCCATGTTAGAATTCGTATTTAGAATACAATTAGACAGCTTAGAAATTATGATTTTGATGATGATTGTTGTTAGTTGATGATTGTTGATGATGAATATTGATTGTTGATAGTTGATAGAAGTGAATTATGAAAATTGGAAATGATAGAAATAGTGTTGTTGTTCTCGGGTGGATTCGTGCAAATTCACAGCACCGACCCTTTTTGGTAGAATGCTCATATCTCCTTCGTTACTTGTTTGTTTCGGGCTTGTGACCACTCGTTGGAATCGTAAGAGGATAAGCTATCACCTCGACTTGGAATTTCTGCATTCCCATATCTAGAACTCTAGTTATGACAGTTTGAAGTGAACCCTTGTTTAAGTTAGTTTCCAAACTTGTTGTTTTGGGGAGTTATCTATGTTTCTTATTTATTATGCTTCTTAAACTTGGTCTAATGCTTGGGTATCATGTATTGATTCATGTTTTGGATATATGATATTTTCCTTCGCTTGTATCACATGTTTTGTGACGGTTTTTGCCATGTTCCACTTTGAGTCGGTTTTCACAATTGTTATGGTTTGAGCACTATATTGTCTTGTGCTTTGTACTCTCATTCCCTTGGCTACCTTCCCGTTCGTAAGGCTGGAATGTCGGAACGGAGAGGTATCCTACTGCTTAAATGCATGTGTTAGTGGGCATATGACGACGTTGTTGGGAGTTGAACGCTATGCGTTGTTCGACCCGGCCGTCAAATGTTGTATACTGGCGAGGTGGTGTTATTTGCATGTAGCGTACCGCTTGTTATGAGGCTTGAGCTGTTTTTCCGCCTTTTTCGTGAATTGATCTACCGAATTTGAGGTACTCGGCGTTTATTTTTGTAAGACCGAGTCTTGGATGCAAAATGCTTTATCGCATGTCGAATCGGAACATGATTTATTCCGAGAATCTGGCCAGGTTTAGACTAGGAACCGTATTATTATCGTCGCCCTACCAGGAGGAAATTAGTCTACATACGCGAAATGCTTTATCGTGTGTGAGTTCCGGGAAATGCTTCATCCCGCGGATGCCTTTTAATCATACTTGCCATGTACACGATGCTAGTGCGTTTCATTTACTGTGAGAATTGTCGTCTTTGTGTCGTTGTCTTTGAATGCGTGATTTCATGATTTTATTCATGGTCATTGCATGACTTGACACCGTCAAGGTATTGGTTCGTGAATGGATGATAATATGTTGTTTTTATTGTGATCATCGCATGACTTGACGTGGTTTGTCTGTCGAGTCTCAATCTTATCAATCTTGTACCGCTAACGGTGAGATGTAAGCCCTAGTGAGCGTATTCGATTGCCTAAGAGTGTCTTTCCCAAGTCTTTGAATATCATGATGGATTCGGATTTGTGCCTCTTATGTTCTTATCATTATCTATAGAATTGCCTATCTATTCTTATCGCAACTCACAGGTATATATATATGCATGCTTTACTTTTGTATTTCGTTCTATGTACGTTTATATTGGATAATGGCTGGGAGAACCCGGAGTTACTCCCCACTGACTGTGGCGTTCATGTTTTTCATGAATGAACAGGTTGCTTGCAGGGATTGACTTTTTGGATATGATATTTTGGGGTTCGGGTGTGAGCTAGCGGGCGTTGTCCCTGGAAGATTAACCTCTAGACGTTGTTTAGCTAGTTGCTAAGTCTATTTCGAAAATACCCCATCTATTTCGAAAATACCCCATCTATTTCTAAAATACCCCATCTATTTCGAAAATACCCCATCTATTTTGTAAGATCACTTTTACATGTTCTTTGTTAACATTTTGAGAGACTCCGTCTCTTTGTTATTTTCCGCACTTAGTTGTAATCTTTTGACACTCCTCGTTTTATTTAACTTGCATGTATAAAAGTTTTTAAAAACTACCTATTTCCGCAATATAATTCACATGCTTGTTTGTTTATTATTTCCGCTTTCGCGAGGGTTGTCACAGTATATGAAGGAGTAAGTGGAAAAAGTCAAGGAAAAGTCTATAACGTCTTAAGACGTAACTTACTCGGAATCTCGCGCAAAGTCTGAAAACGAACTCAGAAATTCTAAATTAGACACGGGAAATTTAATTCTAAACTAAAACTAAATTTCACTGAAAAGTATCCGTATAATATTTTCAATATAAAAATAGGTTACATTTGCGGGTGTTACATTCTAAGTACGATTTCTAACATAAAAAACACATAAAAACACGTAAATGATATCGAGTAACCCTTCACCGTTACCTTTTTGCGTCTTCACTCCGCGTCGATATCTTCTTCTATCAAGAAGTAGTGTTTGTCGGGGTCTTGGAGGTCACCACCTACAATTAGACAATAAAATATGAATATAATTCACCTTTGAGAAAGACAGATAAATTGAAAAGCGAGAAAGACGGTAATTTTATTACCAATACGGATAGAGGAAGATGAGAGGGAAAGAATAAGACGAACTTACGTGAATTTGAGCGAGAATTGAATTAGTAGCGACGATTATAAGATGGATCAAATATGGAGGCTAGGTTTTTGGGGATTACTTGGTGAGGAAGAAGAAGTTTGAGTTGTGAGGGAGTTAGGTTATGAGGGAGTATATGAAGGAGTAAGTGGAAAAAGTCAAGGAAAAAGTCAATAACGTCTTAAGACGTAATTTACTTGAAATCTCGCGTAAAGTCCAGATACGAACTCGGAAATTCTAAATTAGACACGGAAAATTTAATTTACGACTAAAACTAAATTTCGCTGAAAAGTATCCGTAAAATATTTTTACTATATAAAAAAAATAGGGTACATTTGCGGGTGTTACAATCACCCCACCTTTTAAAAAGTTTCGCCCTCGAAACTTGAGCAAAAGAAAGACACGTAGCGACGATTCTAAGATGGATCAAATATGGAGGCTAGGTTTTTGGGGATTACTTGGTGAAGAAGAAGAAGTTTGAGTTGTGAGGGAGTTAGGTTATGAGGGAGTATATGAAGGAGTAAGTGGGAAAAGTCAAAGAAAAAGTCAATAACGTCTTAAGACGTAATTTACTTGAAATCTCGCGTAAAGTTCAAATACGAACTCGGAAATTTTAAATTAGACATGGAAATTTTAATTTACGACTAAAACTAAATTTCGCTGAAAAGTATCCGTAAAATATTTTTACTATATAAAAAAAATAGGGTACATTTGCGGGTGTTACAAGCATGGTAGCCCATATCACTCTCGGTTTGCACGACCATTTTGTGCTACTCGTGTAGAGTCGTGGTGACGTTTTGCATGTTGAAGTTCACCCTAACATTAACAAACCCTTTGATACGTTTTAGGAAGTGGAGAACAAGGTCTATCACAAGTTGCTCGGGAATCGCTATTCCTTACTTCTTGAGTATCTCGACATGCTCAATCTTTTGAGTATGTGGGAGCAAACATATTGACCATCCTTCATTTTTAAGGTCGAAAAATTAAGAAGCGACTTCATATTGAATGATCCTAAGTGCCCGTGAAAACACAGTCACGAGTTTAGGGTAGATCTCATACATGGAATTCATCTTTATAACATTCCTTTGAAGCTCGGCATCTATAGAGAAGATCAAAACATTCTTGATCGTGGCCGATTCTATTTGGTAGTTCTCATAGGCCTCCTTTACGGCGTTAGTGGACCTTGCATTTTGGAGCGTTTGGAGAAGCCTTGAATTGGTGAGGTAACGAAGCTTACCATCACCTTTGGTGGCAAGGCAAAGTTGTCCGACCATTCCAGTTCGCGAAATTAGAACAATTCTTTTCGAATTTGCATTGATCTATAAAGGATCTAAGCGATGATAAGGTAGTGAGTTGTGGTACGGGAGGTCGAACCTCGTTATCGTTTTCCGACATTGCGAATAAATAAGTTTGACTACAAAATAGAAAATGAAAGAAACATCATCATTTATCGTTTTCAAATACTTTTAAACATTTTAAACAAGTTTAGCATTTATATAATTACCTCTATCCAATTACATAAATGATTCCAAGACCCAAATCCAATATTAACTCGGGTTTATATGAGCCACGGACTCCGCGACCTTTATCAGTATTATTTGGTGGGTTAACTCTTTAACCGATTCTACAATTAGAATTCTTGGTCGATGAAATACTTTATTGTCATCTTTAGCCCGGAACACATGGGCCACGGACCCTAATCTTTCCGTTGAGTTCAACCAAATTTCGATGCAATAACGATTTAATGCCCCACTTACCCAACGTAATAAGTTTAGCACCTCGGTGAGCCGAACCTACTTCCTTACGAAATTGGGATTCATGGGTTCTACTATTTGTTAAGGCTAAGTCTCAATTATCAAAATAGAGGTCAAGTCAATTTATATTATCTATCTCCTTTTATGTGAACTAAGTAGGTGAACTATCGATAATTATAATTGACGCGGTCGATTGACTCGATAAAATGCATGTGTTGTTTAAGTGGCGATTTGGCATACATGCAACATATAAATAAAAAATGCAAGCATAAAATAAACTCCTAGTATGGCCTTCCTAAAAATAATATAAAATAAAATTAACTATTACAAATTCCCATTGGTCCCTTGAACTTCATTTGCACGCCTGCCAAGGACACTGTCTTTCTTTTGGAACGCCTTTCCAAATGGCACCGTCTTTAGGAAACTCCGGCATTACAAATGATATAATAAAATTACAAGGCTATTCTATTATACATTTGAAAAATAAAATGAAATAATACAATAAAAGTGATACGAGATCACATTAAGTTACAACTGAATCAATATTCCCATACATTTCGGGTAATATCGATTAAAAACTAAGGCCATACTAAGACAAATTACATAATTCCAAAAATTACATAAATCAAAATGACATTCATTCATTCAAAATGCAGCATAATTATATGTAAACTCATGCAATATAAATGTGCCAAATCGCCCTAATAATCTTATATCGTATATAAACCCGATTTTATGGAAATGCGTGATAATAAACAATTAAAATCACAAATTAATACTTAAATCAAATTTAAGTCCAATTTAATTACCCTAAATGTTTTAGGACTCAAAAATTAATCTCCACTAATTATTTGACAATAATTCAACTCGATTTTGCATTATTGCTCGGTTTTGACCCGTTTTAACATAACTTTTATGTAATAATTCCAAATTAAATTAAAATAATTCATAAGTTTGAAAAATAAAATTTTGAATATTTTGGAACATTTCCAGGAACATCTTCATGTCAAAATTTAGGTCAAAATTTTTGAATCATTTTAGAGAAAAATATAGTTGCTATTAATTGATTTTATCAAATAAAATACTAAAATCACACGAAAATTAATCTAATTAATTTTCAACTTATAAATCTGATATTTAAAATATTTATGAAACATTAAATAATTTTCTCATGCCAAAACTTCATTTTAGCTATTTATGCCAAAATAATCACTATTTATGCCTTTTTAACTATTAAAAATTATAAATCATGAAAAATAAATCATATGTATCTGAAATTTTACATACAGTAGTTAAAATATGCATGTGATATCATATTAAAATTTCATGTCCAGATTCGAAAGTTAAATAGTTTTAGTCAATAAAGGTTCATTTTACTCATTAAAATGGATTTATTTAACTAAAAATCATTAAATAAAGCAATAATCTTCCATAATTAATCAAAATGACCTAAAACCATTTTAGGACCAAAAGATATTTCATGCTTAAAATTTCGTTACTTTATCATATAAATCACTAATTTTCTAGTTTTATTTTGTTACTTTAACTCGTAAAAACTTTGTAAAACCGATTGCATGCAACATCCATATGCTCTGATACCAATTGTTAGGTTCATATACCTACTCATAAGACTTTTCTTGTGATATACTAATTAAATCTTTAATTAGTTGTTCAAGATCTAGTGCATGCAAAACATAAATAACAAAGATAAGAAGAAAACATTTTCCTCACAATGATAATGGCACGAAAATGGGCACAAGGAAAGGAGTCCTTCCTCTCCTTGTTCTTGAGCTAATAGATCTAGGGATGAACTTCCTAAGGCCCAAGTGTAGATACACTCCTCTTGGATACACCTAGACTATCCCACATACATCTTCTACCTTGTATTACTAGACAAGATAAAGAGGCTCCCTTAATATGTATAACATTACTACTACTAGCAATGAGTATATGAGATCTTAATAAAAACAACTTGCTTGATTTTATTAGTTTTTAGAGAGATAAGTTCACTTGTTATCTGTCTCATATAAGTGATTGTGTGCTTATAAAAGATCAGAACATTTTCTCATTGTTCACCTTGGGACCGCCGGTCATGGGGCATGGTGAAGGGGACAAGCATGCTTGCTTTTTCCCTTACCCATGTCACTAGGGTGGCTTTAGGCTAATTAGGGGTATTAATGTTGTCTTAGCATTAATCACAATGCATGAACATCCTAATACCTAACCACCCAAAAAACGGCTCCATCATGTAATATGGGATCCCATTTTAACTTTCACATTTTGTCATTTGTCATTTATGTGACATGTGACAAATTGTATGTAATTGTATTTATAAAATTATATTTAAAAAATTAAATACAATCTTATAACAAATAAATTACACTTAACACTTTAAGTGACAATCTACAATTACATGTGTGTAAAATTGTTTGTCTCACATGTAGTTAATATGATTTACAACCTATTGTAATCATATTTAACCAATCACTCTTATCTCTAATGCTTCATAAACATTATACAACTTTGGCAATATAACATTTAATTAGCATTATACATCTCATATAATCATATTATAATAAGATGTAATTCTCATATACAGATTGAACGCATTCAATCCAAGGGATTAATTAATCTGTATCGCTTATACAATTAATTAACTTTATGATTTGGGAATCGTCCTTTTGCTGTGACCTCAAGGGATCAACTAATCACCACCGTCATACGACAGTAACGTCAAAGTCTAGTAAGCCAATCATTACCGATTAATGTGGATCAGTTAACTATAATGTTAATAATCCCTTTTTATTCTTGTTAATCAGATTTAATTAAGTGATCGCACTATTTTTGAGGACACTCACTCCAACATATACGACATACATTTGAATTAAAGACGACTTTGTTGCCTTTGTTACATCGTTGCGAGATACTTAGTAGATTATGTTTACGCCCACTTACCAGATAAACATTATTGATAGCATGTGAAGAAGATATACCAATCTTACCTACAACAATTATTTTTCCCTTCTTGTTATCTCCAAACATAACTTTACCTCTGTCAAAGGGCTCTAGTGAAAGAAAAAAGATTTTTATATCCGGTCATGTGTCTCGAACACCCGCTGTCGAGATACCACTGATTATTCTCCTTCACTATTATCTGCAAGGGAATCAAATACAACTTTTAGGTACCCTAGCTAAGTTGGTCCTTTATGGTTAGTGACTCTGTAAATTTGATCCTTCATAACACATACCTGTTTTACAATTCTTTTGGTCTTAACATAGATACCATTGATTATTCTCCTTCACTATTATCTGCAAGGGAATCAAATACAACTTTTAGGTACCCTAGCTAAGTTGGTCCTTTATGGTTAGTGACTCTGTAAATTTGATCCTTCATAACCCATACCTGTTTTACAGTTCTTTTGGTCTTAACATAGGGTTGTCTAGGTTTATTTTTGTACATTCTAGGTTTTCTATTGTCGTGACGCACACTAGGTTTGAATGACTGCTTTTGCTTCACATTTGCTTTAAATGATGACGGTTTTGATGTGTAATAGAAAGTCATGTCATAAAACCATCTGAACTCATTGTTTCTTATTGCTTCACGTTCAGGTTCTGGTTCAGACTCATTAACACTGGACACGTCATGTTCTTTAAGAAAATCAGCTTGATTTTTATTATCATTGGCATATTTCACTATTATCTTTACCATGACCTGTGTGACCACAACAAATGCAAATCAGATATTCTGAAAGATCTCCTGAAATCACAATCAAAAGGAGTGGATTTGCACTTATCGTGGTCTCTTCGACTATAACAATCATGTCCTAGACCCATCTTCATCTTATTGTTAGACTGTTCAGTAAGGAAGTTTAAGACTTTCTTACTTCCTTTCCACTTATCATGAAATTTTCGTGCATGTCGGAGCAATTTCTTCAAAGAGTGAATTTCTTTTTCACATTTCGAATGGTCTATATTCGAGTCTTTGAAGGGATTGTTCTTTTTAAATTTTTCACGGTAATTGTTAAAGCGTTTGTTCAAGATAAATTTATCCTCATTATGTTGCTCTTTGGCTTGGGAGAATTTAGCCTCTATATCTTTCAATTGCTGGGAAAGAAAAGAGTTTTCTTTCTTGTGATCACTGATAACAACTTCCTTTGCCTTAGATTCAGATTTCAAAAGCTCATTGACTTTCTTCAATTCTAAAGTTATAGCCTCATTACCTATAACTTTGGCTTGAAGATGTTTAATGTTGAGTTTTAACTCTGAGATTATAGCTTTATTAGCTATAACTTTAGACTCAAGAGTGGCTTTCTCAATATTTGTCATATCTGAAGTTATAGCTGGAGTAGCTGTAACTTTAGATTTGAGCTTTTTGGCTTTGGCCTTCACAAGTTGATTTACCTCAGTAATGTCTAAGATTTATATTCCTGAGGTCTTTTAATTCTTGACCCTGTTCATGACAATGATCTAGGGCTATTTAATACTTAACTAATGACTTCTTAGATAATTTCTTAATTTTCTTTTTAAGTTCAAGATGACTTACCTCTTCTTCATCGTCTGAATGTCAGTCTGAATAACCGACAAGGCACATCTCAGATCTTGAGCAATTACTTTTGTTGTCACTGTCAGAAAATAGTTCAAGACTAACGTTGCTAAGACATAGATTAGCAACTTCTTCCTCTGACTCGTCGTCTTCTGTGTCGAGACCTCCCCAGCAATAAGTCATCATGACTCTCTTGAATTCTTCTTGGTTTCGTCTCCTTGATTTTTGTCTTTAATTTTCTTCCAGGTGGGGCAATCTTTAATCATATGATCATTGTCCCCACACTTGAAGCAACCACGATTCGAAAGAGACCCTTTTGACTCAGTTGATTTGTTAGTGTTATTGTTCGGCGTTTTTCCTTGTTTTCGATTGAAGAATTTTTTCTTAAAACGCTTAGCAAATAACACTGTTTCATCCTCAAGATTTGAATCTTGTTTTTCGCTGGACTCAGCTTGTAAGGCCATTTTCTTGCTATAACTAGCATCCGCGTGATCCTCATTAAGGGTAATCTCGTGAGCCATTAGGGTTTCGAGTAGCTCGTGATATGATAGATTAGATATGTCCTTACACTTCTTTATTACCGTCACCTTAGGTCTCTATCATTTGGAGAGACTTCTAAGGATCTTTCTAGCAATTTCCTCGGAGTCAAAAGTTCTTTCTAGATTTTTCCATTCATTGACGATACTAGAGAAGCGAGCGGTCATGCGATCAAGCGTTTCATTTTGCTCCATAGAGAACAATTCGTATTTTCGCATTAGCAATGTGATACGTTGCTTTTTGAGAACATTAGTCCCCTCGTAGGCTAACTCGAGAGCGTCCCATATATCCTTGGCAGATGAACTAGATGATAATCGATCAAACTCGGTAGCAACCATGTTGTTTTGCAACAGACCTCTTATTCAGACCATTCTTAATGATTACCCATCATTCCCAGTCGTTACCCTTAATGGAATGGGTCATCATATTTTTCCATAAACCATAGTTCTTCCCATGGAATACGGGGCACTTTAGGTATAACAAATCCATTGAAATAAAATTAAATGCATCGGAAAATAGATAAACAAAAAAAAGATAAAAGGATCAGACACCTTGATGTAAGGCAATCAAGAGCACAAGGCTCTGATACAAATTGTAGAGTCTATTGATCGAATGCGAACGAAGGGGGGGTGAATTGAGTATTAAAAGCTAGCCCCACTTTTGTGATTTATATGTTGTATAATTAATTACTTGATTTTATTTAGTAAAATCAACCAATTAATTAATCAATGAATTATGCGAGTGACGAACTAACGAAATGAATAGGGACACAAGAGATTTTTGAAGTGGTTCTGTTTCACAAATCAAAACCTACGTCCACTATTCTCGATTAATACTTCTTAATACCTCTCTACGGATTACAAAAATTACAAGTGAAATAGCTATACCTTTTCTTCTCAAAAATCTCTCTAATGTAATAGTTACTAGATGACGGCCTACACTATCTAATCTTCACAAAGATCTTCAGTATACAGATCTGAAAGTCCTAGACCTCTAATTAGACTCTTCTAATTAGTTCGTTAGATTACATTAACTTAATGATTTAGGATCTAGTTATCATGCATGCAAATATAAAAGCATAAAAGAAAATATAAGACGAAAACATCCTTACATTGGGTATTTTCGATCAATATGGGCACAATAATAACTCCTTCTTATTGTTCTTGAGCATGTAGTTAGTGGATGATCCTCCATAAAACAACCTCCAAAGTATAAGGTCTCCTTCTTGATGCACCCAAGAATCAACCCAAATAATCTTAACATATTATTAACTAGATAATAAGTAAGATATAATACTACTAATATTATTGTATTACTACACTAGTAATATGACATGAATATTAGTTTGCATGTGAGTTTAGAGAGATGTTGGAGGTTTTTAGATTGAAGAAGAAAACAAGCATGAGAATGTAGTGAATGAAAATGAACAAGAAATGCCCATTTTATTGCCCTATGGCCGGCACACACAAGCCCCAAAATGGGGGATTTTCTTCTTATTTTATTCACATGCATAATGGTAGTGTATGAGATTGTATAATGATCATGATCATGTGTCATACATGTCATAATCATACGGTGGAGTGTTGAATTACTAGAGAACAATCATCATTTATCTCTACTATAAAAAATGCAGCCTCCACATGTGTAATGTGGTCCATTTTGATTTTTGATATTTGTCCCACAAATACTTATCATCATATGTTTAATTATCTTGTATAATTAAGTGTTAATTTGATCATATAACAATAATATGACACAAATTAATAAACAATATGTACTTAACTTTTAAGTGATATTTTACCATTATATCAACATATAATGGATCCCACAATGCCCTGTTAATTTATTTTACAACTCTATTGTAATCATAATTAACTAATTACCTCTACCTCAAAATATATGCATAACCTCAACTAATTTAACGAATTAACGATTAATCACTAAATTAAATCTTTTTTAATCGTATTAAAATAAGACGTAAAATTTATTCAGTCAGTTATCGTATAATTGACTAATAAACTTAAATGGATTGAGTTCCTAACTCAATTTCCAATAAATAACTCTTGTAACTAAACGTACATATCAAATATATGTAATGCCCTAATTAAACTGTATCGTATAAAAATAATTAGTATTCTATTAGGGTCTAATCCTATAGGTGTGACCTAATGGGATCAGTTGATCACCGCCGTCATACGACAATAACGTCAAACTCTAGCCAGCCGAGCGTTACTGATTTACGTTAATCAACTGACGTGGAGTATCAAAATATTTTAATCATGCCACGTATATTCCAAATGAGATTTATTATATAAATGCACTATTGTGGAGGACACTTACTCCAACAATCTCCCACTTGTCCGATACAAGTGGTGCATGTAGAAACACTATTGCGGAGGACTCCTCCTCTACAATTTCTCCCACTTGTCTCGACAAGTTATGCGCTACCGATTCTCTTATCTCTTATGTGTCACATCCTCCCACTCATCGCAAGGTGTCTTACAGGTCGCACTTGCGATTGAAAAATATATGAAGAGTGTTTTCTCGATCTAGGAGAGTAACTATCAGACCGGAAAATCTACTAGAGATCTCTTCCAAGCGTGGCCACGCAATTCTAGTTACTACTCCTCGAGTAGCCCGAAGATGTTAATACCCAACGTGGGTGGACAATTCCTGTTGACCCATCTTACACTTTATGATGCAGATCACCATGACCCAGAAGATGTCCATCGGCCTCCTTTCACGGCATGACCTTGGACAAAAACCAAAGTCAATCGGAAACTACACCGACTCAGGTAAATGGTCGCTTGTCTAAAGAATCGACTCATGGGAATAAAATAGAAATCCCCGCCACGACCAGGCTTCAATAATTTTGATAAGGGACTCTATTATGTCACTGCCCGACAGAGTGTCTCAAAAGTCTGTCTATGTAAACGACCAGCCATCTCCATGACCCCATGGTGCTGAACCAACCATCGATCGACTTACAATCTAGTCACTTTGAGACGTCACCTCAAATGAATGACTAGGGACAAAACACTAAGTTCATCCTGTTCACTTGAATTGGGTTCAACCTTTCTTTCAACCAATTCGGATAAACAAAGTATTAAAATTTAGTCAAACTAAATAAAGGAGTTTTTAATGAAACGCTAACAATGAATGTGTTTAACAAATATCTGAAAAAATTGATACGCTATCAATAATTTCATATCTCATAATCTCTAGCAATTAAGGTATATATTTCAATCCCCATTAAAATGACATGACAATCATGTTCAGCTTGCAAAAGCATAGCTTAATGGATTTGCAATACTTACATATTTCCCATCTTTCTGATTGCTATTTCTCTTTGTTTACGTAATCTCATATTACATAAAACATTCTGACTACGTGTCTAGGTTTTAATCTAGACTTAGGACTCTTGGCCTAAAGGTAGCTCCCACTGTTTTACCAGTATCATGGGATAGGATGTACATTTTTAGGAACTACTTCTAGTCCCTCCAATACTGTCGAATCCAAGCTACTCTCATATGAGGATGCAATGTACTCCATTTCCGTTGTGAAATCCGCAATGATAAACTGCCTGGAACATTTCCATCGGATACATGACATTTATATTTGGAAATGTCACTTCTACTTGGAACCTTTCCAATAGTCCTTTATGCTTGGTACTTTTCCAATAGATAAATATTCTATAAAGCACAGCCAGTTCGTGATTTCAAATCATTTTGATCAGTTTGGAAACTGAAGTCTGTGTAACCCCTTTCACACAACTCACTGTAAACTCCTAACACATAAAATATATCTTTAGTCCTTCGCAAGTACTTAAGGATGTTCTTTATGGCTATCAAGTGACTCTCACTTGGATTTGATTGCAAACGACTTGTCATGCTCAAATCATGCTAAATATCGCATTGAGTATACATCACAGCGTATATAATTGATCCCGCAGCGGAAGCAAAAGGAATCAATTATCATATGTTCAACTTCCTTTAACTAGTCAAAGATCTTATCAATATAATAATTTTGACTCAACGCTAATATCCTTTCAAATTTATCTCCATAAATCCAGATATTTAAAAGATGTATTCTACTTCTCCAAAATCTTCCATCATCTAAAATGATCAATATGTCTCCACATATAAGACTGATAAAAACCATATTACTCCCACTAAACTTCATGTATCAACATAATTTCTCGAGATATTGAGAAATATTTTACAACATGATTGTCACACTAATTCCAACTCTTTAGTGCTTACTTAAGACATCCTCTTAAGCTTGCAAAATTAACTTAGGATAATTAGGATCTACGAACCCACAGGTGGATATAAATTATTCTTCCTCTTCTAGAACCGTATTCACGAAGGTGGTTCTTGAGATCCAATTGTCAGCATACTATTATGAAATGTTGTAATCGCTAAGTATATTCGAATGGATCGAATAATTAAGGTTGGTGCAAAACTCTTTGCCTACCAATTTATCTTTGAAAACATTTTAATGTTCATCCATGCAAATTTCGATCTTAAAAATCAATTTACATTGAAGAGGTCATACTTCTTCAAGTAAAGTTTACCAGGTCACATACCTGACCATCATGCATGGAGTCCATTACAAATCGCATGACTCTAAGCCATAGCAAGAAGTTGGGACTAGAAACAGTCTTGTATAAGTCACATATTAGAATTCATCA
Organism: Heliosperma pusillum; assembly: GCA_022085475.1. NCBI lineage: Eukaryota > Viridiplantae > Streptophyta > Magnoliopsida > Caryophyllales > Caryophyllaceae > Heliosperma > Heliosperma pusillum. The sequence continues at coordinate 5,674 of JAIUZE010069033.1, read as the reverse complement.
CTATTAAGGATTGATAAAATTCCACCTGACCTCTTAGGTTCCGAAGAAACAACTACTGATCAAGCAATGAGGAAACTTTTTCCGCACCATATGCTTGGTTTGTGGCTCTTAAAACATTTTATCCCACTCTGTCGTATCAAGAAATAATCGTATTTTTATTGAAAGACAGCATCACGAGCCACAACTGCTTTGTTCTCGTGGTTAACGTAGGATTATTGAGCACTTGTTTCATACGGATAACTTATAAATTAGTTACGCTACCTATCCATATCGTATATGAAATAAAATCCGACTATTTTAAATGTGCTTAGATATGGTGGGAAAAGAAATAGCAGACAAAATAATAAATTCCCAAAGTTAGTCAAGTGGCTCAGATTAAGTTGACAAAGACAAAATCATATCGTATAAGGTTCTGTTTCTCTATCCAACAACACCTTATCTCATAATGTATATTAGAGAGGTTAACTCGTGAAACTATTTCACAATACTTTTTGTGAAAATCAAAGTCAATACTAAGATATTTATAGTTACGATTTAGTCGTTAGTCCTTGTCTAATACTCTTGGTGATTAACTACTTCACATTAAAGCTCTTTGAACTTTTCAAATATTTCTCTTAGCACCTCATTAAGTAGAATTAAACATAATATCTACTTAAGTCGTCGGTAAATAAAGTGAAGTAGTCATTACCATCTCTGGTTGTGTTTGTTATTCGACCACACATATTCTTATGTAATATGGCCAATAACTCACTAGTTCGATTTCCTTTTCAATAAAAAGGGCACGAATCATCTTGCCTTGAATACAAGATTCGTACACACCATAAGATTCAAAATCAAATGTTTTAGTGATATTAGTCAATACTAGCCTTTTAATGTGCTACACAGTCCAGCAAGATTAGACCTGGGTCATCAATTTTGAGCCATTTACAATCTATATGACAAGGTATTTTTAATTTTAGGTCAAGAATATAATTACCTTTGATTGGTATGACATAACCATTGACCAAGTATAGGTAAAAAAAAGGAAACAACGCTTGTTCTATTCACAAAAGTGAAACACTTGTGTCGTACACTAAAGTGGATACTATATTCTTTATTTAGAGGTCGTGAATATAATAACTTTTATTAAAGTATACATCTAAATCCAAAACTAGATTGATTACATTATAACTTTTATATGTCTCTATAGAAATAAAAACAACAATAGTTCTATTTCCCTTGTAGGTCGACATTTAATCATGGCTAGTCATCGCACGAATCATTATTATATGCATTGAATACATCGATGAAAACCACAATGGGTATCTAATACCCAAAACTTGCATTTTAGCAAAATAAATGTCGATCATATAGATATTATGGGTGAAAATAGTACACCCAATTTCTAACTCTTTAGAAAACTTGGGGCAGATTCTTTTATTGTGTCCTACACTGTAAGAATAGAATCATCAAAGGTTGGGTTTGACACCTTGTTTGGATTTTGACTTTACTATTCAAAATAGACTTGCCTTTTTCCCTCGCCTTGTGCCAAACTACTCTTGAACCTCGTTTTATTCTTAACAGTTAAGAATATAAACATCCCTCTTAGAGCTCTCACTCACTTTTATGATTCTCTACCTAGACAAGTGGATTAGAATTATAATGAAGATTACTCTTTCTTTCATTCGTGGTTTTACCTTCAAAAAGGATAAACCTTTCATAAAGTGAGTACGGTATTTGGTTAATCGTGATTTCAAATAAATCGAGAAACCTAGTCGTCCCAACTGATTTGGATCGATAAGTAGCATTATGACGACATACCCAAAAAAAATTACAAATATTTTCGTTGCAGCAAAAAGATTGATGCACCGTTGTAATAAAATGACGTCACTAAAACAAAATCAAAACGTTTTTGACTAAGTGTGACTTATTCATATACTCTTTATAAGAGACATTTGCGATGATGAATATGAGGATCAAAAAGAAAAAATTCATTTTGTCATTAGCTACGGTGGTTTAAACGGAGATCGCAATCAAAATGCTACCGTATAAAATAATGGAAACTTCTTTCCACGATTGAACGGATTTACAAGTTCGTAGAAGGAAAAATATTTGTCATTGCGCGAATAAAATAAATATGAACGGAAAATAATCATTCATTGCTTATATATAATTTACTTGTAAAACAATTTTAAACAAGTCACTCCTATAATGACCCCTCACGAAATTATAAAAGTGATTCCAAGACCCATATTTAGACAAAAATAGTCATCGTATGCTACCTTTATCTAAAAATGGTAAGTCAATATTTGACTAATTCTACCCTTAGAACTCTTGGTTGACGGATTTAAACTAAATCCATCTCCTAGTCCTAAGATAACGCTGATCTTGTTGAGTCCAATCCAATTTTAGCTTGTGATCGTATCACCCTACTTACCCGAGGTAAAAAGGGACCCACGAGCGTGGTAGCCCTAATGAACACGGGATTCATAAGTGTTACAAATTGGTAAGGCTAATCTCAATTTTTTTATTAAGTTATGTGAGAGGTCTTGTAACAACCCGAAAAATACCAATTTTTCTAGTAAAAATATTTACTAACACTTTTCAGTAGAACTTAAGTTTTTAAAATAGGAATTTTTGTTCCGAGTCTTATTTTGAAATTCCGCGTTCGTATTTGGAATTTCTGAGAGATTTCATGAAAAGACCGTTTTTAGTCATCTTTGACTTTTCTTGACTTTTAAGTCGTCTTTGACTTTTCTTGACTTTTTAAAATCGTCATTGACTTTTCTTGACTTTTAAGTCGTCATAAACTTTTCTTGACTTTTAAGTCATCTTTGACTTTTCTTGACTTTTAAGTCGACTTTGACTTTCGTTGACTTTTTCCCGACTCGTCTCATAAGTTTGAAGACCGAAATTTTATTTAAAAAAATAATATTTTTGATTTATTTTTATTTAGATTTATTAAGATTTATCATAATTTAATATAATTATTTTGAATTTAGTCGGAATTTAAAGAATAACGTTTACGGTTTTAACCGAACGTCATTTAACTATTCCCGACTCATCGTAAATCCCGTAACAAAATCGAAACTCGACTGTGGCATGAGTCACGCGTCCATGTCATCGTTTTCCACTCACGATTGGATATTTTAATTCTTTTGATAAACTAATAATAATATCTAGATATGTATGTACTGTATCGATCAGTTAACGAAAATTACGCAAATCGTTTACAAAACTGACTCGATATAACCCATACCACACGGTTTTTCTTCCTCTCTTAGCCTTGATATTTTATTTCTTTTCATTATAATAACATAATATCTTGATATTTAATTCAATTAACTTAATATCTAATTAATTACGGTAATATAATTATTATACCGGGTCGATTCCATAACAACAATTTCAAACCCAACTCACTATTTTGGCCTATATTTACACGGCACTCATCCACTCATTCCTACTCACAAACAACTTTTCATTTTTCAACAAATCAAATTAAGATCAAAATATCACTTTCTTTAATCGTTCTTGAGCGTTATTCGCGTTCTTCATCCGTTCTTCATCGTTCTTGAGCAAAACCTTCATAAAACCTTCATTTCTTAATTAAATCCGTCCTAACTTATATTTCTAGACTCTCCTCTTCGCTCCTCATCTTCCCGTACGGTTTTATTTCAATTCCGTCAAAATCGTTTTCAAGACTTTAATTATGGAAAATCATATTTTAAGTTCTAATAATGTTTTCTTGTCATTTCTTATAGGGGGAGATTTTGAAGACGAGTTTGGTGACTCGTATATTTTAGGAGAAGATTAGAAGACGGGTTTCTTATTTTCTTAGTTCTTATTTTTTTGGTGCTACTTGATTTTGCTAGCTAAGGTAACAATTCCGATTTACTCGACGAATTAATGTTACATAGCTTTGGTTTATTTTAGTTTTTGGTTCATCTTTAGTTTTTGTTCATATTATTATGATTTTATGATTTTTAGTTAGTAACATGTTAAGTAGTAGTTATTATGGTGTTTTATGATTTTATAACATGTTGGTTGTTCTTGTTATATGTTTATGATTTCTTCATGATGATGATTGTTGTATGATGGATGGTTAAATTGGTTGTTAAAATGGGTGTTGATTAATTAAAAACATGTTAGAAGTAATTTGGAAATTTGGGGTTGTTGTTTGGTGGTGGCCGAATTGGTGGCTGGAAAACCGGTCCAAACCAGGCCGGTCCAGGCCGGTTCAGACCGGGCTGGGTTGGTCCATGGTGGGTCCGGGTTTTGGTCTTTGGGTTGTGTCGATGTTTGATTGATTGGTTGTTGTTTTGACGGGTTTTAAATAGGTTAAAGCATGCGGGAAATATTGGAAAACGGTTTTTAGAAAATTAAAGCAAAACAGCCATTTAGCCCAAATCAGGCCGTGAGGCCCAAATCAGGCCCATGTGGGTCCGGCCCAACTCAGCCGTGGGTCCCACTTTGGGACTTGTGACGGTTTTTGAGTTATCGTCATTTTTATCGCGTTTTGTAATAATTAGCAAGTGAGAAATATTAATAAATAAAATATTTAATTTAAAAGTTTTTCATAAAATTATTATTTCTCACATGTTAGAAATTATAAGACGAGACCGTAGTTTAATTTAATATCCTTTTAGTCAAACGGGTTTTTGGGTATAATATGATAATTCACATGTTAGAAGTAGTAATAAAATAACATGTAATGAATATGTTGATTTTATGTCTATGTGATAAAGACTCTGCTTCTAGCCGGTTTGATCCAACGGGTTTGGTCAAAATAAGATCTAGTCAGCCCCGATTTGACTGATGACCCGTCGCGGGACTCGGGTCGGGGATTTGTCTTCAAGTAAGGTTGTATTTGATTATGAATTAGCCTTAGTAGATATGAGGCGATATGATATTTGATTATTATTGATATGCAATTAGTCACATGATAGGATGTTTTTCCCGTGACTGTTTTATTATATGGTTGGTGTCGTGTTGACTAAGTACCCATAGAGAAGTATGAGTATATGGCGTCTTGACCATGCTAATTCTAAATGAGTAGCTTGGACCACGACATTGATAGGCCGTACTATCTTTAACGAGCATACGGAGTTTGCCGCTTGATAGCTTTTGTGTCTCGGCTTGGTGGGTTTATATCCAAGTCGGGGCATGGTTGCCTAATCCGTTTTGGGGTTGGACCCAGCTTAAGTACTAGCCATCTCTGCTTAGGGGGTCGCCTAGTAGAGTTTCTCATAGACGGGTATGTCATGGGACGGGGAACGGAATAGCTGTTGTCGCTAGGTCTGATCAGTCTAGGACTAGGATGTTTTTCCTACCTTGTGGTATAGCCTCGAGTTACAGAAGTCTTATATGACTGTCCTGGAGAACTTATTGCCTGTGTAGAGGTATTGGTCTTTCATGTTTGTAGTGATTCTATGAGTTTTAGAAGGTGAGATGCAAAGCCGGGCTCTAAGATTGATAGAGTTTCGATTACCGATTGTTAACTGATTCACATGATTACGTGTTGATTAGGGTTTGAGTGTATCACGGCCATGTTTCTGAGAGGAACCTCTGAGCTAGCATACCAGCTTCCCTACCTCGAGTTATAGTTTATTATCGGTTTCACATGATAGCTTTCACATGTTAGGTTATTTGTTAGTTATCTGTTTCATAACATGAAAAGCATATCATATATGTT
>JAIUZE010069032.1:49309-77819 GCA_022085475.1 Heliosperma pusillum | reverse complement strand
CCTCTTACACTTAACCAATTCATTTCCAATTCATTTCAATTCTCATATATACTTCAAATAATCATCAACAATCAATATAATTCATCAACAATCATCATATAACATCATTTACTAATCATAGCATGGTTCCTAATCTTTCTAATCGTATTCTAAATACGATTTCTAGCATATAAACATGTAAAACACGTAAGTGATACCGAGTAACCCTTCACCGTTACCTTTGAGCGTCTCTACTAGTCGTCAAGCTCCTCCTCTATAAGGAAATAGTCTTTGTCGGGGTCTTGGAGGTCGCCACCTACAAATAGATCGTAAAAAGATGAATAAAGTTCATCTTGAGAAAGACGGAAAGCTTGAAAAGCGAGAAAGACGATGATTTTAATATCAATATGGATAGAGGAAGGTACGGGAAGAATAATAAGACGAACTTACAGAAATTCTATCAAGTAACGAAGAAGATACGCGAATTCCAAAAATCGAATTCAAAGAGGGAAAGTTGATTTCTTAGAGAGGAAGAAAAGGGTTTTTTGTTTGATTTGGTGTTGAATGAAAAATTAGGTTAAGGAAGGGAGTAGTGTGAGTTGTGTAGGAAAAGGTCAAAGACGGTTTCAAAGTCGAGAAAGTCAAACCCGACTCAAAAGTCAAGAAAAGTCAAACTCGCCTTAAGACGGGATTTTCATGAAATCTCGCAGAAAATCCAAATACGAACTCGGAAATTCTAAATTCAACTCGGAACTTAAAATTATGAATTAAAACTTAAAATTACTGAAAAGCTTTCGTAAAATATTTCTACTAGAAAAATAGGGTACATTTCCGGGTGTTACAAATGCCACGAACAATAAGGGGCATTAATTAAGTCAACTAACTCCCACTACTCTTGCTTGTGTGACATTATTGAATGTAGCTCTGACAATAACATTGCCCAAACTTAAACCATACAAAAATGATTACACACCAAAAATATATTCAATATATTGAGTATAATTACTAGAAATTCTTTTTATTATATCGAGTATACCATAAAAATAATTGTGTTACCCTTTAAACACCAACAATAACATCCATAGAAAATCTCAATTATTGTCTTATATTCTTCAAAATTCCCATATCTTATATTACTACTATTCACCAATCTTTATATGTCCCTATATTCCAAATCTCCAATCTTATATTACTACTATCATTGACTCATTGTTATATAATTTTGATCTTTATTTTATGTTTTGGCATGATAAACACCGGAACGAAAAGTATCACATTTGTGAAGATCTATATTGCAATCAAGTCGTAAGTGCCCCGGGCAAGAACCACATTCACTACTCAGAGCATCCGGGCAACCGTCTTCCTGGTGATGACTTATCCTTTTCCTCCGCTTATTCCTCCCTGATGACTGATTTCTCAGATTGATCCCTTTGAAATTTATGCTACTTTTATGCGTTTGATTTGTTGCTCATTTTTGAAAATTTTTGTTGTGTGGCTATCATTAGATAATGGTTGTTGGATTTTGTTTCCAAGTTTTCTATATATCTCACCGTAGAGTACTTTGCTGTAATTTCTGACATTAATTTCGTTAAATGTTAATACTTGTCACGTTTGTAGCGCGTTTTTGAATTTTTCTTGAATTTTTCTGTTGTGAGCTTTGCGTTAGATGTGCATTCTAATTTGGGACTTCTTTCGAAAAGATGTCAGATGTTCGAGGAGTCTACCAAATTTGAATTGTGCTGAAAATAATTTTTTCGATTGTTATTACAAAACAGTTGTAAAAAGATTAACCCTTGAATTAGCTGTCACTAGTACAAAAAAGGCTTTTGGCTACGGTTGAAAAGGATTTTAGGATACGGTTCCTCAACCGTAGTAAATCCGGGCGTTGCCTTAGATCAAGTAGTTATGGCTATGGTTAACCATAGCCTTAAGCGACCTTTGGCTACGGTTAATCTTAGAAACCGTAGCCTAAAGTGACTTTTGGCTACGGTTGTTAAAATTTAATTGTAGCCATACGTTGATATAAGGCTACGGTTCTCTTTTAACAACCGTAGCCGTTTCTTAATTAAAATTATAATATATATATATATAGATATAGAGTGAGCATCAGGTGTGTCTAGCTTCTTAGATGAGTACGTCCTATCAATAAGTACCATTGGCTCTCCAAGATCCAACATTCCTCATTCAGCCACGTCACCTTATAAAAAGAGTCGTATAAAACTAAACCCATTAATTTTCTCATTCACGTTTTCTTCTTATATAGTACTCTCTTTATCTTTGTACCAAAACCCTAAAAAAAGCCCCAAATTCAAAAAGAAATCTGAAATCGAAAATCAATAGAACTATAGAAGAGGTACGAATATAATAAAAAAATCAAGCATACTTCTTACTTTAAAGAAGTAAAATCATTCGAAATCTGCCTAAATAAATCAAAATCAAATATGATTTTAATTACAATCTTGTTTGTTACACACAAAGAAAGAGGTATGATTTAACGTTCTTTGCGCTATTTTAGTTCTTATCTTCTATTTTGATTAGTATTGCTACTTATGATAAGTGTATGATCTTCAATTTCTATTCCATTCAATAGATTGAAATGGCATTTTCATGTTTTTTTTTGGGAATTTCAGTTGACTTGCTTTATTGATTGATTTGGATTCATGTATATTGCTTATTGAGGTTTGTGAGTGTTAATGTAATTCAATTTGATTGATTGTGTTGAATATCTCGTTTGATTACATTGAATAGCTACTGTGATTTTTCTTAACTAAAGTGATCATACTGGTTATCTATTATGAGTAAATTAGTAGCACCTTGATTTGTGTTAATTATACACTATGATAAATGTTAAAGTTCATATTTGTGTTGTATATGTTCATACTATTACGGTTGATTGCTCATATTGTTACTTTTGATTATATTTATTCATAGTGTGTTTCAAAAATTTGGGTTATGAGATGGTGGAATTGAGGAACAATGTTCATTTCATAGTATTTGGTGACATTGAGCAAAAATAATGGTATTGTGAATGTCTTTGGTGACATTAAGCAACTTGATTCTATGTTGTTATTATTGTAACATTGTTACCGTAAAAATATTGTGTTACAGTAACATTGTTGCCGTAAGATTATTGCATTACTGTAATATTGATGTAACATTATTGTGTTACTGTAATATTGTTACCGTAACATTAGTACTAATTCTATGGTTTTTGTAATTCAATTGTTATAACTTGTGTTGCTCTATTAACAAATTTGTTTGATTAAATTGTATAATAATGCCACGATAAAAAAGAATTTGTGCACATGTATTCAATAACTTTTGTTACCAAATCATCAACTTCGTTACGGATTATGTCATTAGTTTATTTGTTATTGAATCAAGTCATACCTCAAATGCACTCTCAAGAGAGTCTATCGATGGAACAAGTTTATTATCGGCCCGTAACAGTAACTGTGTTATCATATAGTGTTATAATACATGGCTTTTGCATTACAGTAACAATAATACTTAGCTATATGTAATAACATCTTGTAATGAAATTCAAAAGTCAATGCTCTTATTTGTCAATAATTGGCGATATGTAATAATTAGCTCTCGTAAAATACTCGACACCTACTACTGTAATAATGTTACTGTAATAGTGACACTATCCGTCTTAAGCTTAAGACGTGTCAAAGACATATCAAATAACCCCACTTGTTGTCTAGGAAATACCAAAAGTTTTGTCTTTATTACCACCACGTGGTACAATTTGATCCGTTTTAAGCTTAAAACAGATAGTGTCCATCTTAAATAAAACTTACTGAAACATGAAATACTATACCATTATATATTTAATGTTGTGTGGTTTTTTTTAATTAAATTTGATGGTATACCATATTCATAAACTCACGAATAACGTTACTGTAATATTGTCATTGTAAAATATCCCTAATGATGGACAACCAGAAATCGCATATGTTTTAGTTACTAATGGTCGAATGTTTTGTTTTGAATGTCGGAAAATTTGAAAAAGAAGAGGGTTTGAGAAATCAACCGACACAAAAGGCGTGTAAATAGACAGTATATACACCAAAAAGAGTAATACACTGACAAAACAGTCATGAAGATAGGCGTTGAGATTTAAGAAGATAGCGTTATTGAAGTTAAAATAACTGTGGGAATTGCTGTGAAATTTTATTTTACTTATTGTAGACTTGTTACATTGTGATGTGGTACTGAGAAATATTTTAGCATATTGAAAGCTCCTGAATTGATTTGTATTCACGTGCCTTTTATTGTTGAAATAAAAAAATGGGAACTTTTCTTATGGTTCATGTGTTACTTTGATGAATGAATGATTTTACAGTAACAAGAATACTGTATCATTGTTACTTTAAAAAGTAAATCATGTTCATGCGCTACTTTGATGAATTAGTAATGTTACAATAATGTGATTAGTTACTGTACTATTGTTACTTTAATAAGTAAACCATGTTACTATATCACCGGTACTTTAAATTTGTACAAAATAATTACCTTTTTTTTAACTACTTTATACATCGTCTTATATAGTAAACAAGCTAGATAGTTATTATTGTAATATTATTTTCGTGTTACTTTAATGAATCAACGTTGTTACAGACTTACAGTAATATTATTACTGTAATATTGACCTGCCTTTAATATTGACCTGCCTTTAACACTCTATTACTATGATGAATGAATGAATGAATGATGTGATGAATCAATCCTTCTTACTTTATAATAAGGATTGATTGTCGTATTACGCAATACGATTTTTTAATAACTAGGCTATATGGGATTTGAACCCATACCTTTGTGCATGGTTAGCACATCGCTCTCCCATTTGAGCTAATAGCATTTAAACAAACTACTCAAACTTTTAAATGAATGAATAACGATAAATGTATCCTTCTCATACACTCAAAATGGTATAAAATGATATAGTTATATTAACCACAAATACACTCCATATTATTCAAAACCATGCTTTTTAAGGAGTTTTCCGCGAGAACTGTATGCCAATATAGGGTCCATAATACAAAAAACAGGTTCTAGAATATACTTTACATTATTATTGTTATAACATACTAGTCTTTGACTCACTATGTCATCACCAACGCTTGAATTACACATACATCAAAACATACTTGTACAAAGAACATAACATAATTATACTACTAAGTTTCATAATGTTTACAAATTTAGACGATTATGATACCACAAAAACATAAATAGTATTACAAAAACACAAATACACAATTAGAGTAACACACATACAAAGTACATTGTTTGTTTAACACTATCACAACATTTTAAGCCTAGGATGAACTATCATAACACTGTTACATTATTACAGTATCATAACAGTATTACAGTATTACAATCATAGTGTATTACTGTTATAACACTATTACAGTATCCCAAAATATTAATCATTATACATTTGTAACATTATCAAATCTACAGAACCAAAACTCTAACATTTCACCACCTGAATTTTCAATAGACCTTGTAGTATTGAGTTTATCGGTGGCTTACATGCATCATCGTCTTTATGACTTGGAAAATTATAGATCGCTGCCTAACTACGTAATTGATTAGCACAAGTTTATAGCTCCACCAAACAAGATAAACTACCGGCGGAATTTTAGCTTTCAGAAGTTTATTTTTATAGCTGACCTAGTCTATTTTAGATTTACAACTAAATCTTGAATCAACAACAAAATTAGAACCTTTTACCTTAATTTATCACGGTTAGTAAATATAGAAATGAACTCATTTAATTTTTTACAAATTTCGTACGAGCCGCCATCAATTAAGGAGTTATATAGACTCCTTCTCATCTTTAATTCAAGTAAAAGCTTAGAAATTGAAAAATCAGAAATAATTAATAAAAAAAAAAGCAATAAAACTGTAATCATAAATTAAAATCTCAATTGCAACAAATTATTTTTACTTAATTATGTTTGTTTATCAATTAACGACCACAAACTCAATTTCAATATAAAAACAGTGAGAAATGAATCAAACCTTGCATATACTCAAGTCACCAAAATTTTTGTATTTAACAATAAGAATCGCTAAAACAGACGAAAATCATTCTAAATAAATTAATTAACAATAGAAACAAAAAATAAAGAAAAAATGCACAAAAGTTTGGATTGAAGGAAAAATTACCTCAGATAATTGAAATTGAACGATCGTTAGAGATAAGAGCAATCTGATGATGATATATAATAATCGCCATGTCCATTTTTTATGCTCGATTGATGATAATTTTTTGATTGATTTTGTCTAAGAAAATAAAATCAATATTAGTGCTACGAGATCTAAGAAATGACGTGAGGTGGAGATGAAAAAAGATAAAATTGAAGTTATCGTTAGAATTGGGGGTAATTTAGGGGATTTAGAGAAGAAGGTGATTATAGTGAGAGACAAGAGAGAGAAAGTGATACTCGGTTATGAAGATGAACATTTAAAATGGGAGACTTTAATTTGTCAATCAAGGATTAATTACAGCCGTTAATTTGTGTTAAATCGGATGGTGGAGATTTACGGGACGTACTCACCTAAGATATGTGGACTCACCAGATGCAATATATATATAGAGTGAGCATCCGGTGAGTCTAGCTTCTTAGGTGAGTACGGTCCTATCAATAAGGACCATTGGATCTAAAAGGATTGGCGCGCCAGATTAAGCCACGTCACCCCTCTGATCTCACACATTACCCTCAAAACCTTCGCCTCCTTTAATTATCAATTTGCTCTCGCACTTATTTCTCTGACTACATCCCCAAATCAAAGAAAAACCCTAAAAAAACTCAAATTAGTTCTCCTAGATTAGTTCTCCTAAATATAATCAACAACTCACATCAAATTCAACCACAAACTTGAATCTATGCTCCGTGTGTTATGCTTTATTAAATGATCAACACTTATTAATTTTATGAGAAAGAATGGTTAGCCTGATAACAAATTAAACGTTTAAAGGTTAGAGTTGATCTTTATTTTCTATTCCATTCATGTTTGTTTTTGTGAATTTTAATTGACTTGAGTTGTTGATTGATTTTGTTTCATGTATATTTCTTATTGAGCTTTGTCGGTGTTAATGTAATTAATTTTAATTGATTGTGCCATTGTGTTGAATATCTCATTTGATTAGATTGAATAGCTACAGTGATTTTACTTAACTAAATTGATGATGCTGGTTAACCATTATCAGTAAATTCGAAGCACCTTGATTTGTGTTAATTATGCACTTTGATAAATGTTAAAGTTCATATTTGTGTTATATATGTTCATACTAATATTGTTAATTTTGATTGTATTTGGTGACATTGAGCAACAATGTTACTGTCAAACAATGTTACTGTCAATGTCTTTGTTCATTGATATATTTTTTCACAGTGTTTGTTGAGAAGGCTAAGGTTACCGTCAGTTGTTCAATCTTTTGTAACTATTTGTTATTTTATTGTATAATGTTGGACTTGCTTTCCTGAAATTTTGGAGTAAAATAACTTGATTAAATTAAATGTTATGTTGTTATTATTGTAACATTTTTACCGTAACATTATTGTGTTACCACAACATTATTACCGTAACATGCATTATTGCTTTACTGTAATATTGTTACCGTAACATTAGTACTAATTCACCGCCTGCTTATTCATTAAGGTAGAATTTTAATATTTCTCCCATTATTGATTGATTTTCGCCTACCGATTTTATGCTTGAATATTATGATATTTTAATTTGTACTCTGTGTGCTTGTTCTTCCCTTTCTTATGGTCTTAATTCTTGAAAATATCATTCTGACTAAACATGATAAGTGTTACAACAAAAGAAGTAGTGCTTCAATTTTGGCAGATTATTGTGTATCAATCAGTTGCAAACTTTGTTGATTCTATTTCACTCTCTAACAATTTAGGATTTAATTATTATCGATGTGCACATATAAAATCCTAATGGCGAAAACATTATTGTTACTGTAACACAAAATATTTCCAAAAGTTTTAATGAGTAATTATTCCCCAGGCACACTTGAGTAATTTATTTGGTAATGTAACACTAATGTTTTTTTGTCTAATTTTCGTTAGCTTTATGGCTCTTATCCTTACTTTTATAAACTTTCTCGTAATTTTTTTTATTGTAAAACATACGGTTTGTTACTGTAGCACTTGATTTGTTACTATACCATGTATGAGTTATTACTGTACCACTTGATTTGTTACTGTACCACATATGTGTTGTTACTGTAACACTTGGATTGTTAATTGTTACTGTAACATTTGAACATTGTTATAAACTCACAAATGTTGTTGAACATGTGTAACTGACCACTAACTTCCGCATCTATTTTAATAATTAATGGTCGAATGATTGTTTTCAATGTTAGAAAACTCGAAGAAGGTTTGACGACTCAGTCGACAAAAAAAATCCGAGTTGTGCAAAGAGACGGTGCATACAAGAAGGTTAAGACACTAAACAAAGAAAAAGACATGCATTGACGACAACTAAAGATATGAAGATATGCTGAAGAAGGGCGACAATATTGAACTTGAAATGCTAGTAGACTTGTAAACATTTTACATTGTTAAGATGTGGTGTTCCATAACATTTTTGCATATTAGAAGCAGTTGAGCTGATATGTATTCACTTGCCTTTTGTTGTTGAAATGAAGTAAAATTGGAACTTTGACATTGTTTTCGTGTTACTGTGATTAATCAATGTTATTACAGTACCATAATTACTGTATCAGTGTTATTATAATGAGTAATAATGTTACAGTAACACCGTTACTTTATTGAAAAAATAAAATCTTTAGCTCTACATTTTAGCAAGCTTTATACACCATTTTACATAGTACATGAACTAAACAATTGTTATGGTAACAATGTTCCCATGTTACTTTGATGAATCAACAGTGTGTTACAGTAATATTAATCCACCTTGATTAATTAAATGAAACGAAAATATTACACTAACACTGTTAATCTAATGAAAATATTACAGTAACATTATTACTGTAACATGTTAAGATAAGGAGTAGTTCTATCAAAATGAGTTGTGATACAATTACATTCGTTCGTTTATGTGGGACTCGAACCCACATCTTGTATAATAGTACAATGCTCTACCATTTGAGCTAATAAACGACAAGGTACAATATACACACGCTGGCTTGTATTATAAACATTGTTATAGTTTGAGGGCCTAGGACAATGTCAAGTTAAGGTATCAAGGATCAGGGAATCAATTGAAGCTAACAAATTTGCACAATAACTGAAAAAAGAACAAGAATAAAAACCACATGCTGAAAAAAAAAATACTCTACATTATTTATGTGAAAATATTTGTCTTTGGCACACTATTTCATCACCACCAACTTCGTAACATACTTGCACAAAAAAATCAGATAATTATACTACTACCTATCATAACGTTTACAGATTTCGACCTTTAACATACCCTAAATACACAAGTAGTATTACAGTTACACAAATACACTGTTACAGTAACACAAATACGAGATACATTGTTACTTTATCACAGTCACAACATTGTAACACTCGGATTAATATGACCTTATCACTATTACGGTAACATAAATACATTTATCATTATACAATATACAACGATTTGATAGCAAGCCAGATTGAATTTCAATCTTCATTTAATTTTAAAGCTAATTGCATGTTACTATCTAATGCAACTTGCTTATGAACTCCCTATCTCTAAAACAAGTCTGCCGAATTTTGCTCAAAGATAACAATATACAACGATTCCATAGCAACTTCGTGGAATTTTATCTATTTTATATCTATCCATCAAGAAGCAATTCTACAAATTAGAATGGTGATTCAAACAAAAATTCAAGCCTGATGTATCAAAATTTCACTAATCTCAACAACTGCAAAATCATCAAGTCAACAATAGCTAAACTCGAACACTTCACAAATCCGACAATAAGCCTATCAACGCATATAAATATGATAACTTTCAATCTTTTTTTAAATTTTAACTCTGACTTAAATTTTATACAGATCCTCAATCATTGAATAAAAAGTGACCAAAGCTAATATTATTCTACACATAGTGAACCAAAACACCTAGTGCAAAACAAAATCTATAAAATCGAATCAAAACCTGGTACGGAGGAAACATTGAGGTCACAAATTGGATGAATCGTGAAGGCTCAAGACAGTTCATATCCGCGAAAAAGGAATTAGAGAGAAAAGACACGACGTGGTGGTTGAGCATCGACAACGGTGGCGATGTCGCCGAACCCGGCGAGTGAAAAGAGCAGGATTGACATGACGACGATCGCAATTTTTAGCTTTTAACCTCACCAATCTCCATTGTTGAAGAAATCCATGATAGATAAATAGATGTGAATTAGGGTTTGCTGTTATTGATTTTTGTTTAATTGGGTTTTTTTTGTTCATGTAAGGCTGGTGAAAGAGGCATATCCAGTTAGAGAGAAGGAATATAGTAGAGAGAGAAAATTAAATTGTAAAATAGAAGTTGTTGTGGTGAGATCAGTTTATGTACTAGTGAATAATATGACAATCTTGCCCTTACTATCTCGCGCCTAACTACAACCGTTAGATCTCATTAATCTAATGGTCTGAAATTATAGGACGTACTCACCTAAGATATGTGGACTCACCTGATGCAATTTCTATATATATATATATATTTCGAATAATGTTTTTTTCCTTGGTGACTGTAAAGCTTTTTTATTAAGATAGTAAATAATTACAAACCAATGTTCACGTACAATTGACTTTACAATCAACACCAATTATACCACTTGATTACAAAATCAATGTTGAACTACGTCCTTGCTTGATAATTATCTCAAGGAGTATCATTTTTTCGTTAACAGTTGGAAGTAGTCAACCTACACACAAAATGCAAAAAAAAAAAACGTAAGTTTAGCCGGTGACAACTGACAATATACTTAGCTGCTACAGGTAAATAATACAAAGAAAAAGTTTTAGAATGTGTATCACTTATAATCCCAACGCACCAAGAAAAAGTGATGTATGTGTATCATGTATAACACAAATTCTCATTGAAGGCGGGCACTATCCGTCATAAGCTAAAGACGGGTAGTGCCCCTCTTACAATATGCAAGTGGTAAGGAAAAGTGGATGTCAAATAGATCCCCCCACTTGCCCTCCCACTTGCTTATTGTGAGAGGGGCATTATCCATATTCAACTTGTGACGGATAGTGTCCGTCTTTAGTGAAACATGCTACACATATAGTAAAAACGCAACAATGATGCCAATATGTACCCTACACAAAATAATCAAGGGTCACAATACATATAGGTTTTACCAGCCTGTATGTACCAGTAGTAGAAATATACCTTATGGCATCGGTTCCAAACTACCATTTAGCATGGATTAACATAGACGCCCATGGCATAGACATATATCATTGGGAGCGGTAATAACATCGGTTTAGGAACCGACGCTGTAAAGCATATTAGCAATGGTTAAAATCAGCGGACTTGTAACCTGGCTAGCGTCAAATCTGTAACCTGGACAAAAGACCACAAAAACTGATACTAATTCCAGACTATTTTGTCTATTAGTCAACCCTAAGGGAAGAAATAGGGGAAACTCACCATTCCCTCCATCTTTGACGTAAATAGCCCACTACTCTACTGCTTCAACTTAGTCAGAATATTTCTCTCTTGATCATCATTAGCACTGTTCTAAAAAAGTAGCCGGCGAGAGAGCGTCTTTTGTTATTAATAGCAATCATAAAAGAATATTAAACCTTCCATTATAAAAACAACATAAACATACGGCCATATGACCAAAACAAAGAACATGTAAATACGGAAAACAGATCTTTAGCACTAACATAAGCCATACGTTTAAATATCCGCAAAAATCAAATTAGATTGTTTTACGATATTTCATTGGTACGGACAAAAAGAATGAAGTATAATATAGTGACGTAGGTCTTACGAGATTTCATTGGTACAGACAAAAACTTTAAGCATAAGCCATGAATCAGGGAAAAAGAGGAGCTGCAGTGATTTAGAAAAAGAAAAGAGAAAACATAAGGAAACCACATTATGGTAAACGAGACAAAGACGATACCTAGTAAAGAAGATTCGAGCAGATTGAACAATTAGAAATGCTCATATTGCAGCAAAATCAAGTTCTAATCAATTTCCCCAATTATTAGGGTCGTGGTGGTTGTGTAAAGGGAGACAAGTGAGAGGCGATTGGTGATGGTAGCAGTACATGAGAGGGAAGGTGTGTAAAGGCAGGGGTTAACTGTGATTGTGTGGATGGGAAGCAGGGGGTGGTTGTGTAAAAGGGAATGAGCAAAATTGTTGGGCCATTACGGAGTGCATTTCTAATGGCTACAGATGATAAAAGAACTGTAGCCTTTGGTGTGTATGAAGTAATTTTGGCTACGGTTTACAGGTGAACCGTAGCATTTTGTTTATTAACTTTATATTTGGCTATGGGTAATTTAATTGACCGCTGTCTTTTTTAATAGGCTACGATTAATTTCGGTGACCGTAGCCTTTTTCGCTTGCCTAATTTGATTTTTCTACTAGTGTGTTATGCTAGTAGGTTGGGTGGATAGCTTCTTAACACATACATGTGCACTTTGGGCACACCAGAGTATACGAACAAAATCACTACACGGTATAACAACAACGAGTGTTTAAGTTCAAAATTACTAGGGAGGGGTTTGGTTGTATGGCTTACTGATGTTTTGTATAACCCCAAAAGATATAGGTAATTAGACGCAGTGAAAAACCTAGAAATTAAGCTTTTGCATGGAACATTCTGCGGTAGAAGCATGAGAACCATGTCTGTGCTAGAAAGCCAGCCCATGAGTACAAAAAGGAACTTATTCTTAGCGGCGCTAGCACTAAGTTATAGACTACGGTATTAGTAATGGCATTTGGCAAGATATTATGAATTACGAAGTGTGCGTGGACTATCAACTGCTGCATTTCTATGTGCATTACATTCCTTGCCCGCACTTAGCTTACTGGTTCTTGTCAGGGATAATACCAGTAGTCGGCTTTAGCTGTGCAGCTAATTCTTTAGCAGTATCTGTGGTGCTCTCGTGATATCTGGTGCTCTCGTTATCTTCAATAACCACCTTCTTCAGCACCCATAACAACACATTGTTTGTTGATACCTGATAGGGTATTGTTAGGCCGTATCTCAGCTATAAACTTTATAGTGTGCATGAGGTCCTGAACAGATTGAAAAGCCTTGATAACTCCCTGCCAAAGTTATGCATTTTAAATATTAGGTAAAGACGCTGATTATAGTTTGTTGTTTCATAGGGTTCCTGTTTTGAAGCACGCATGCCTGTATGGTAGAGAGAATGCAATCTGGTTATTTCATTGCTCTCTGTTTTATAATTCTGGGCAACTATGTGATTTTTCACCAAAAAATAGGCTAATAATTACACACATACACTTGATTGTATGTTAAAATCAACGTAATTGTTAAATCTTGCGTACACTTATGCTCAATAAGATAGCTAGAGCAATCAAGACAAAATGTTCCCCATCGAATACCATTAATTGTATCGGCTTTGCTACCCAGCTAGGTGAACAACCCAACTACTATCTAATCACCCTTTGTCAAGGAATTACTGCAAGAGGGAAAACCAAAGCGTGATTTAGACTTCATCGTTCTTTTGCCGTTTTAAGTCTCGTTATCAAATATTAGGCTTATCTGAGTAAATAGTATTCCCTCCTATTCACAACAACTTTCTGCCTTTCCCTTTTCGGATTATTCGGATAACTTTCTCTATTTCCCTTTTTATGAAGTTTTGTATGTCCAAATTTAATTGTACGTGTGATAATGTGTTTGTGTGACCCAAATTTAACCGTATTTGTAGTATTGTGCTATGCACATATGCACATACTGAAAAATTTAGGTTTAAATTTTGTGTTTGTGTGACCAAAATCTAGGTTTAAATTTTGTCTCGAAACAAGTTATCGCACTCATGCCTAAGTTATTGTTCTATGCGCATATGCTATAATGCAGCAAACTTCAAAATCGTTAGACCTTGATCAACATGCGTATTCATGTTCCAAATTCAAACAAATAAGATAATGTCATAATATTCCACACACTAATCTGTATATTAAATTCAGTCATAGCCAGTTAACGAGATTTAATATTGTTATTGTCATAAATATTGATCTCAAACCCCAAAACATAGGGGTATTCAGTATTCTTAATATTTTCTTGAATCTTGATCTCAAATAGGTTCTTATTGAAATATCCTGTAAGAGTGATCATAATTCCAAAGCTGTTATTTAGTTAAATAGACGATTTTAAAATTAAGGAATAAACCATGTTGGTGTGCAAAATGATGAACGTATATCATCGCTGTTATAAAACGGCTCTATATGATTCATTCTCATGTCAAATACACCCATATCATGTCCACCATGCACTATATGCATACTTGGCCACAACCAATTATCACTTACATCATCCGTGAAATATATACTATTCCGTTGAAAACCTCCGGCATGTGCTACAATCATAGACAAAGAGGAGTTCTCACCTACGAACAACGCCACATCACCTACATCTTCAACCTTCTCCCAAATTTTGTCTTTAGGATTAAGTTTGTATATTTTGAAATCTATTGTTCGATAGATAACATCATAATCGTAACCAAAACCATATGAATTCATCACTTCTTCCTTGAATTGTAGCACCATGAGGAGGTCACTACCTGATTTTATCAAATATGTGCTACTTGTGCATATGTTCAATATTTCAAAAATCCTATACTTACCTTGCGAATAAACCATTGATTTAACAACCCCGAGACCGCAAAATTCCTTGACACTTACGCAATTGCTCCATCATAATCATATAAAGCAAATACAAGATCATCCATAACCACAACATCAAAAACAACAAGACTTACTTCCTTGATCAATATTTTCTTCCATGACTCATCTTCATGCCTAGCGAAAGATGGGCCACTGATTATCTGGGAGTCATCTCCATTGACATAGTGGGGAGAAAGTATCATAATAACAAACTTAGAACGATCGCCACTTTGAGATACATCAAGTACAATGAGATTTTTTTTAAAAAAATGACCAAAACCCATAAATTATAATCATACCATTCTTCTTCAAAATCTTCGGGTTCATAAATGGGTAAGTCGGGGATGGTCAGCAAAGATGGGAATCTAAGTTGCCTTGGTAAAGGAAATAGTTGAACGGTAAGGTCGCTTTTAGCCATTGCAACCCAACCATAAGGCGAACCCCAGCACCTTACTCCAAACGTCTATGGGAGATTCAAACTATAACGCTTATGATTGTTAAGATTAAATATGTTCCGCAGACAATTGGGATTATCTTTAGTGTTTTCAGCAAGTAAACGCAATGGTTCTACGGTTGTAACTGTCCATAGGTGCTTTGTTGGGGACGAAGCACGATTCCAGAAGCGACAAACAACAGAAAAATAAATAAAATTTTCAAAAGAGTCCATCTTCAATGTAATGTCAGCAAGAAGGTGAGAGGCTGTTGGAGTAAGTGTCCTCCACAATAGTGCATTTATATAATGAAACTCATTTGGAATATACGTGGCATGATTAGTATATTTTGATACTCCACGTCAGTTGATTAACGTAAATCGGTAACGCTCAGCTGACTAGAGTTTGACGTTATTGTCGTATGACGACGGTAATCAACTGATCCATTTAGATCACACCTATAGGATGACACCCAAATAGAATACTAATTATTTGTATATGATACAGTTTAATTAGGGCATTACATATATTTGATATGTACGTTTAGTTACGAGAGTTATTTATTGGAAATTGAGTTAGGAACTCATTCCACTTAAGTTTATTAGTCAATTATACGATAAATAACTGAATAAATTTTACGTCTTATTTTAATACGATTAAATAAGATTTAATTTAGTGATTAATCGTTAATTCATTAAATTAGTTGAGGTTATGCATACATTTTGAGGTAGAGGTAATTAGTTAATTATATTTACAAAGAGTTGTAAACTAAAATAACTGGGCATTGTGGGACCCATTATATATTGATATAATGGTAAAATATCACTTAAAAGTTAAGTACATATTGTTTATTAATTTGTGTCATATAATTGTTATATGATCAAATTAACACTTAATTATACAAGATAATTAAACATATGATTTTAAGTATTTGTTGGACAAATATCAAAAATCAAAATGGACCACATAACACATGTGAAGGCCGAATTTTTGCTAGTGGAGATCAATGATGATTGTTCTCTACTAATTCCACACTCCATCATATGATTATGACATATATGACACATGATCATTATCATTATATAATCCTATACACTACCATTATGCATGTGAATAAAATAAGCAAAATAGAGCTCATTTATGGCTCATGGGTACCGGCCAAAAGGCCTTTAAATAGAACAAATGTTGTTCATTTTCAAACACTTGATTCTTATGCTTATTCTTACTTCTCTTTCTATACTCAACATCTCTCAAAAACTCACATGCAAACTAATATTCATATCATATTACTAGTGTAGTAATACAATAATATTAGTAGTATAATGTCTTACTTATTATCTAGTTAATAATAAGCTAAGATTATTTGGGTTTAATCTTGGGTGCAATAAGAAGGAGACCTTCTACTTTGGAGGTTAATTTATGGAGGATCATCCACTAATTACATGCTCAAAAACAATAAGAAGAAGTTCTTATTGTGCCCTTATTAACCAAAAAATCTCAATGTAAGGATGTTTTCGTCTTATCTTGTCTTTTATGCTTTTATATTTGCATGCATGATAACTAGATCCTTAATCATCAAGTTAATGTAATTTAATGTACTAATTAGATGAGTCTAATTAGAGGTCCAGGACTTTCATGTGGTATCAGAGCTCAATTGTTACATGCATGTTGATTTTAAGCATTAAAATCGAGTTATACGATAACTTGAGTAAAATCGAAAATTTGTGTTAAAAATGGTTTGCACGAAAAATTTTGATTTTAGTGCATACCTACTGACCTCAAAATGGTTGTGTCAAATTTGGTGATTTTAGGGATTGATTTGCTATTTATTTTGATTTATGGCCTTTAAATCATGTTAATATGCATTGTTTATGTTAAAAGTTAACTTAAAATAGTTGCATGTTGATTCTGTCCATGAAATGTTTATATGATCTCACATGCATGTTGTACATACTGTATGTAAAATTTCGTGATTTTTAATTATGTTTTGCATGATTATTGATTTTTATGAGATAAAAGTCAATAAAGTGAGATTGTTATGTTCATAAAACTAAAACGTCCTTTTATGATCTTGAATATTTTTGGTTCATTTTATAATCTGATTTATTTCATATTGGTAAACTTTTATAATTTGTTTCACTGTTTAACTATATTTAATGGTTTTTATTTGATAAAACCGTTGAATACAAAGTTATTTGTTCATAAAATTAATTTAAATTTTTTGGGAAATGTTTTTATTTTAGAGTTCCTGGAAATATTCCAGAATGTACAAAATTTTTGGTTTCAATTTTTTATGATGTTTATATTTTATTTTGGGTTTATTTCATAAAAGTTGTGATTAAACCTTTATATTTAGCAAATACTATCAATTCAAACTAATTAAACATAAAAAAAATTAGTGGGGACTAATTTTGAGTTCTAAATCAGTTTAGATAATTAGTTTGAGCTTAAATACAATTTAAGTGTTGATTACTGATTTTTAATGGTTAAAAATCGATAAAATTCATAAAACCCAGCTAGAATGAGCATGATAAGTAATTAAGGGCGATTTTGGCATGATTTTTACAGCATTTTATTTATGTTTTTATTGTTGAATGAATGAATGTCATTTATTTAATTTTTAATGCAAGTTGTACCTAGTATGGCCTAAATTATTTTAATCGGTATTACCAGTAATGTAAGGGAATACCGATTCGGTTGTAATTTTAATTGCGATCTCGTATCGCCTGTTTCTAATAATTTAATTTCATTCTCTAGATCAAATGTATAATAGGAATTTTATTTGTATCTTTTTGTAATTAATTATTATGAAGACGGAGATTTCCGAAGTCGGTGTTCCAAAAGACGGTGCCTTTTTGAAGCGTGTTCCATGAAGAGGCAAGGGGCCAAGGAGTTGGTTTCCTATTTTGTAATCGTCTAGTTAATTAGATTAGCTAGGTGGCCATACTAGGATTTATTATTTGCTTGCTTTATGTTTTCCGCTCATGCCAAAATCGCCAACATGCATTTTTATTTTTCGATTGTCAATTCAAAGTTATTCAAAATTCACCGACTTAGTTCGCTTATAGAGAATTAATAACTAAATTGACAAGACCTCTCACATAAGTTAAAAGAAATTGAGATTTAGCCTTACCAATTAAAGCACCTATAAACCCCGTGTTCATTAGGGCAACCACAACGTGGACCCTTTTTACCTCGGGTAAGTAGGGTGATGCGATCAGACGCCTAAATTGGGTTGGTCTAAACGGGGTAAGCGTTATCCGGGGACTAGGACATGAATTTGGTTGAAATTCGTCAACAGAGAGTTCTAGGGGTAGAATTAGTCAAAATGTTGACTACCGTTTATTACATAAAAGTGGCATAAGATGTTCATTTTTATCTAAAATGCGGGTCTCGAAATCACTTATATAACTTCGTGAGGGGTCATTATATGAGTGACTTGTTAAAATTGTTTTACAAGTGAATTATATATAAGCAATGAATGTTTATTTTCCGTTAATATACGCGCAATGACAAATATGTCATCCTTCTACAAACTTGTAAATCCGTTCAATCGTGGAAAAGAGTTTCCATGAATTTATACGGTAACTTTTTGATTGCGATTTAAATCTCCGTTTAAAACACCATAGATAAAGACAAAATGAATTTTTCCTTTTGATCCTCATATTCACCATTGCAAATGTCTCTTATGAAGAGTATACAAATAAGTCACACTTAGTCAAAAACGTTTTGAATTTTTGTGACGTCTTCTTGTAAACAATGGTACATCAATCTTTTTGCTCCAAAGAAATTTTTTGTAATTTTTTGTATGTCGTCATAATGCTCCTTATCGAGGGTTACCTCAAAAGAGGCCAAATCAGTTGGGACGACTAGGTTGATCGATTTATTTGAAATCATGATTAACCAAATACCGCAGTCACTTCATGAAAGTTTATCCTTTTTGAAGGTAAAACCATGAATGAAATGAAGAATTATCTTCATAACAATTCTATTCTACTTGTCTAAGTAGAGATTCATAAAAGTGAGCGGGAGCTCTAAGAGGGATGTTTATATTCTTAATTGTTAAGAATAAGACGAGGTTCAAGAGTAGGTTGACACGATGTTGGCACAAAGCAAGGGAAAAGGCAAGGCTATTTTGAATAGCAAAGTCATAGCAAGGTGTCGAACCCAACCTTTAATGATTCTATTCTTACAGTGTAAGACAAAAGAAAAGAATCTGCCCCAAGTTTTCTAAAGAGTTAGAAATTGGGTGTACTATTTTCACCCATAATATCTATATGATCGACATTTATTTTGCTAAATGCAATTTTTGGGTATTAGATACCTATTATGGTTTTCATCAATGTATTCAATGCATATAATAATGATTTGTGCGACGACTAGCCATGATTAAATGTCGACCTACAAGGGAAATAGAACTATTTTAGTATACACCATGATTGTTGTAGAATCAAGAATACACCATGATCGGACACCACAATGTTTTGGGATTTTGTTGCAAATGATGTATGATAGACTGCTTGATTTCTTTTTATTGGTCGAGAGAGAATCAAGCATGACTTCTAAATTTACGTGTCATTTTGTGTCACGAACGCACCATGCATTAAAATTTTAAAAATGACTCACGATGAGTCATATGGGGTCGATTAAATAATGAGAGGATTACATCTAATTTTCCGGTCACAGCTTCTAATGGTCTTAGCTTTTGTAAGCAACTAGTTGAACAACCAGTGTGCGCATTGAATAAAATTTATGATAACAAAAGCTGTTAATTCGCTAAGTACTCCTTTGTTCATACGAGAATTAAATTCATTGTTAGTTTATTCACATGATTTAATTTTCTACATAGAAATTCACCTGAACTGCATTTGTATGTTTGGTTGCCACTTGCCATGCTGGAGTTTTTTTTCCTAAAAGTTTCTAATGACCTTGGGAAAGAGGTAGTTTAATTCCTCCATTATGTGGGAGTTGAAAATTCCTATGGAGTTTGAAACTCCCTCATTTTACAAAATATAGGGTAACCAAATAACTTCTAAAAACTATAATTCATGGGATTCTAGAATTCCCATGATTTGGGTGGGCAACAAAATTGACCATTAATTCTTTACTCTTGCATTTAATGGTCTTTCTTTATGTTTTATCTTTTATATTGAGCTAATGAATGTATAGATTTATCACCTCTACATCTTATTTGTTGGGCTATTCCATATTCTAGAGAAGTGGTTTAACTTATCTAGAGTTTTATGAAGCAAGCTTGAATAGACTTTGACTTGGTTTAAAGGAGAAGTCTTTTTTAGTAAGAAAGTTCATATCTTGTGTTACTTAATGGTTTAATATTGTGATGCTTGATTCTAGCCTAGTCTCTTGTATAATCTTAGGGTTATGCTCTTTAATAGACACGATTTCTGTAAATATAGACATGGTTACCATTATACCCCTGCATTTTAATGCCTTCATTTACAATTTTGTTCCACTCCAATTTATCCTCTTAATTTGCTAACTCAAACTACCACCAATTTGTAAAACTCAGTATACTGTTAGCTTGGTACTCAGTCGAGTAGAGTGTACTCGGCCGAGTGAGTGTCTGTACTCAGTTGAGTAAGTAGTGTGTGTCACTTTGCTACTGCCTAAGTGGCACTCGATCGTTTATTGGTTTTACTCGGCCGAGTGCAGTGTACTCGGCCGAGTGTTCTTGTGCACACGACCGAGTGCACCGGTCTAACGGGTTTTTCGAGCGATTTTGGAATAAGATAATTAAGAGGTATAAAAACATTTCGTCAGTTCTTACTCATTCTATTAACCCTAAAAACTCTTTCTAAACACTCTTAACCCTCTTAATGTTATTGCCAAGCTTGAAGATTGTCTTTGTGTCTAGTTCGTAATCAATCGTGCGTCGATATCGTCCTAAGCCTCTACTCTATAATTAAATTGTATATTGGGTAGAATTGTTAGAACCCTAATCTGAATTAGGGTGGGTTTTGGGTAATCATGATTGATTGTTGATTCTAGATTATTTGTATGATTGTTAGGAGGACATTTCGTAGAGGATCGATTCTAGGCTTGTGTGCCCCGTACTTTCATATTTGCTTTTGTGGTAGGTTTTCCATACTCAATACATTTATATATTGTGATGTATGTGACATTGATTTTGATGATGTTTACCATATTGATAATGTGATGATTATGATTTTGATGATGATGGGTATGATATTGATTATGATGTTTATTATTAAGATTGTGGACCATTTTCGGGAGATGGTTCCACCCCGGGTTTCGCCTCTTGTAACTCCCGTCACAAAAGGGATGTGCACATTAATGAGCCGTGTGACACCCCGCGATTTCGCAATAAAGTAAACACATAATTTGCAGCGCAAAACACGAGATTTTAAAAACTTTAAATGCAAAAAACCGCAAATGTCACTATAAAATAAAATCAAAGCTTACTTAGTAAATCGTTTGTCCAGATTGTAACTTAAATAATTACAAGGGACACCGATCCCTTGATAAATACACAATTAAGATAATAAACTAATATAAACTACAATGCTAAGGGCGAGTCGATGTAAGTACAACGCTCGCTAGCTCACTCGTCAAAACCCCATGCAACACCAACCTGCAACATGTTCATTCATGAAACATGAATGCTACAGTCAGTGGGGAGTAACTCGGGGTTCTCTCAGCAATATCACATTGAAACGTACATAACAAGAGCATATAAGCATTCATTATCATCATCGAATATAAACAATATCATGATCATATATAAACAATATCTTCATCATATATAAACAATATCATCATTATAAATAATCGATATCATCATCATCATATTTAAACAATATCATCATATCATATATAATTATTATCAAGTAACCATGACTTAGGGAAGACTCACCTTGGGCAAGGGAAGGGCAAATTTGTTTATTTGTTTATTTTTTTTTTATTCTTAGAGGAAGGGCAAGGGAAGGGAAGGAAAAATATTGGTAAAAACTCCATAAAAGAGTAAAAGTCGTCCTTGAAACAACAACGACTTAATCTTAATGTTCATATAAATGTTTGCTTTCAAGGTTTAATGGTTGTTGACTATCTATGAAGGACTTTCTTGGATGGTTTAATTCATGCCAACTATATTCTTGAGATGCGATAGTTGATTGATTAAGGTAGAGATATAAAGGAGTCATATTTGCTATTGTGGAGTTGCCTAGTGAAAGTTACACAAAGTGTGACAACCCTCGCAAATGCGGAAATAAAACATAACAAGCATGTGAATTAAATAGCGGAAAATACGGTGTTTTTAAAACTTTTATACATGCAAGAAGAAGTATACGAGGAGTGTCAAATATTACAAACCAAAGTACAAAATATACTACAACAAGAGACGTAGTCTCTCCAAATGTTATCAAAGTAAAAGTGATTAGCAAACAAGCTAAATAACGTCTAGAGGTGTTTCATCCAGGGACAACGCCCGCTAGCTCACACCCGAACCCAAAATACCAAGCAAAAAGTCATCCAATGCAAGCAACCTGTTCATCCATGAAAAACATGAATGCCACAATCAGTGGGGAGTAACTCCGGGTTCTCCCAGCCATATCACATTAAACGTACATAAAAGGAAATACAAAAGTAGAGGCATGCATATATAGATATACATGTGAAATACGATAAGGATAAATAGGCAAAATCAACATATAATGATAAGAGCATATGGAATACAAATCCGAATCAGTCATGTTATACAAAGACTCAGGGAAGACACTCTTAGGCAACCGAATACGCTCACTAGGGCTTACATCTCACCGTTAGCGGTATAAGTTTGATAAGATTGAGACTCGACAAACAAACCATGCCAAGTCATTCAATGATCAATCATATAATCATTCATGTAATCATCCATCCAAACAACCGACACAATGACGACATCTCTCACGGTAAATGAAACGCACTAGCACCGTGTACATGGCAAGTATGATTAAAAGGCATCCACGGGATAAAAACATTCCCTGAACGCATACACGATTCAATTCATTTCGTATATGTGGACTAATTTCCCCCGGTAGGACGACGATAATAATACGGTCCTAGTCTAAATCTGGCCAGAATCCCGGAATCGCATTTTCCAGTTTGACATGCGATAAACATTTCGCATCCAAGACTCGGTCAATCAAATGCCGCCAAGTACCCCAAATTCGGTAGAATAATTCACGAAAGAGGCGGAAAAGAGCTCAAGCCTCATAACAAGCGGTACGCTACATGCAAATAACACCACCTCGCAAGTACACAACATTTGACGGCCGAGTCGATCAACGCAATGCGTTTGCCTCCCAACAACGTCGTCGTATGCCCACTAACACATGCAATTAAGCAGTAGGATACCTCCCTGTTCCGACATTCCAGCGTTACGAACGTGGAGGTAGCCAAGGGAATAAGAGTACAAAGCACATAACAAAATAGTGCTTAAACCGTAACATTTGTAAAAACCGACTCAAAGTGGGACATACCAAAACCCGTCACAAAACATGTGATACAAGCGAATGAAATATCATATACTCAAAACATTAATATCATAAGTCACTACGTAAAATTATACGATAAACGAATCATGCGAACTATTATAAATTACGAGTTTTAGAAATTATAAGAAAAATCTACAGCCGCGTTGCCGGTCGGTCAGAGGACCGGCGACCGGTACCCCGGCTCGCGCATCAAGCAAAATCCAAAAATCACAAAGAAAGTGCAGTGTGTTCCAGGCCGGTCTGGAGGCCGGCGGCCGGTACCCCGGCCAGGAGCACCTTTACACACAAAAATCACATTTTCCTACTGATGTGTTCCCAGCCGGTGGGCAGACCGGCGCCCGGTCACCCGGCTGGGAACCCCAGTCCACCGTGAGCATTCTACACTTGCTCAATCCATTTCAATTCTCATATTTACTTTCTAACAATTATCAACAATCAATATTCATCATCAACAATCATCAACTAACAACAATCATTATCAATAATACAATTCCTAAGCTTACTAATCGTATTCTAAATACGAATTCTATCATAGAAAGCATGTAAAACACGTAAATGATATCAAGTAACCCTTCACCGTTACCTTTACGCGTCTTCAAACGATTTCTAAGTCTTCCTCCACTAGATAGAAATCCTCATCGGGTTCTTGAAGGTCTCCACCTAAAAAAAGACGACAAAAGATGAATATACTTCACCTTTGAGAAAGACGGATAAATTGAAAAGTGAGAAAGACGGAAATTTTATTACCAATACGGATAGAGGACGATGAGAGGGAAGGAATAAGACGAACTTCAGTGAATTTGAGCGAGAAATGAAGGCGTAGCGATGATCTTAAGATCGATCAAATATGGAGCTTAAGCTTTGGGTGGTTACTTAGTGAGGAAGAAGAGAAGTTGAATGAGGGAGTTAGGGTTGTGAGGGAGTATATGAAGGAGTAAGTGGAAAACATGAGAAAAAGCCCAAAAACGTCTTAAGACGTAACTTACTCGAAATCTCGCGTAAAGTCCAAATACGAACTCGGAAATTCTAAATTAGACACGGGAAATTTAATTCTAAACTAAAACTAAATTTCGCTGAAAAGTATCCGTAAAATATTTTTACTATAAAAATAGGGTACATTTGCGGGTGTTACAATCACCCCACCTTTTAAAAAGTTTCGTCCTCAAAACTTGAGAGTAGAAAACAAAAGTATCAACGACAAGAATCGGTTTTCAAAATTAATACGAAAACTTTTATAAGGGAAAAATTTATGAAACGAGGTTCATCTCGAAAATGGTTTAAGGATATTTTCACAAGTGCGAAACTTTATTTACGGATTGCAGGAGTGCCCGTCGCGAACGAGTACTCTAGTTATCCAAGTCAAAGCAATGTCGAAATAGTAAAATCGAAAATAAAAACAAGCGTTAGTAAGTGCAAGACTAGTCATCAGACGTCTCCAATAACAAGTCCAAACATCCAACCAAACACAAAATCCAAATATAAAAGCGAAAGAAATCTATTTTCTCCAAAAAGAGGATACAAAGTTCATCTTTAGACTTCTTTGAAAAGTTAAATTAGAAATACAATATGGAAATTCGAAGATTTTCTCAAAGATAAACTCAAAATAACACGACATTACACGTACATAGAGCGACTCGCACATCTCACACACAATTCAGGGTAACAAAATATATACAAAACACGCAAAAACGAAACAAATCGAACTCTTAGGGATAGGAAGATCACGATGAAGTCGGCAGGAAAATCTACAAGAATTCGACATCACTAACTCTACTAATAAGCTAGTCCTCAAGAGAATGTAATTTACCTCAATTACACCTTAACCATTCTAAATCGCTAAACTTTATAAATATTATTTACAACAATCCCAATCAAAGCAACAAACATAATTATCTAAGATCCGACTAGCCTCATCCCAGATCTCACGACAAGGAAAAATCCACAATCCATTATCGATTATAACAATTCTTTAATACGCCATAACATCCTTAATTCGATCATTACTACGCTCGAAGCCTCAAATATAAATTGTCACATTAGTAAACTATGGTGATTATAATCCTCAAGATAAATGAGTTCACCATTCTAACTCTATATTCCATAACAACTGAGTACTCATTATCCAAAGCTTGCAACTAACATTTCTCAATCTCAAACTATGATTCCTTAAGAACAAAAGAGAATTACTAATTCCAAACCACAAATGATCAATTACTTGACAATCAGACAACCATTCAAATCATCTAATTCATCTAAAACTCAAAATGAATCGATTTTCATTTATGACATATACTCCTCAAACTTTGGTTACCGACTTAATTACCCTAAAGCAGAGTCTCTTTTAGAATCCACCAATTAGAGACATATAGTTCCCAAATTATATCCTAAGCAACCGTTATGATACCCAACAACAACAAACTATCATCACGCTCAACTCGATTCCCAAAATAGCACTACAATAGCAAGCTCAATAAATGAAGCCATCAAGAGAGTACAATACCGCCAACAGATTCATCCTAAGGTTTAAATCCCAATCTTATTTATGGTCAAAATCAACACGAAGCTGACTAACAACCAAATCATCTCACCAGAGGAAAAACAATGACATCATGAATTTGGAAACGATAGGAGATTTTGAGGGAAACACGAACGCGATAAGATCGGACGAAAATTAGAGGGACGCTAGAGGTAGGGAGCCAAGAGCTAGAAATTGAATAGATATCGCTATGAAGATAGCCAAGCAAAGGAAAAGGTAACATAAAACATTTTCCTAGTGATCATGCTTAGTAAGAACTTGCATGAAAGGAAAAGGAAAGGGGTAATGGCGCGAGAAAAAGGTTTAAGGTTTAATCCACCAAATTTCTCCTTTCAAACTTAGGGTGATAGCAATGCAACTCATCCCGATAACAAAGGTCTCTCACAAGGGACCCTCGTACCACAAATCATCAAAGTAAGGTACACCTAGATTTAACAAATCGATTACAACCCGATTCATCCATCCTTTCATATAACACGGATTCCAAATTGCGGAATTGCAACTCAAGCATAGTAATATTCCTTTAGCTCAAATATTCAACACAACCTCAAAGGTTTCTTTAACTGAAGGACTAACAAATACTCCCTTATACTCGGTCATTTTCAAGTCATATAGCCCGCGAGTTCATTATTATCAAAGTACAACATCAAGTCAAACATCATCATTAACGTCCCAAGGTATTTCCATCATAGTTCACATCATCGAATCTCGCTCATATCTATAAACCTCAAGTAATATGGTTCAACTTACAACGAAACCTTACTACTTCAAACGAGTCTCCGATACCATAAGATAAGATCATATCTTTAAATCCAAGAACTATAGCCAAATGCTTTTCCACCAAGCCTATACTCACAAACACACAATAGGAAACCACAAGACGTCACTTAACTTCAAAAGTATTTCGCACCTCAAGATATCATTCAAAACTTGTAACACCCGGAAATGTACCCTATTTTTCTAGTGAAAATATTTTACGGATACGTTTCAGCAAATTTAAGTTTTAATATAGAATTTTATGTTCCAAGTCGAATTTAGAATTTCCGAGTTCGTATTTGGAATTTCCGCGAAATTGCATGAGAATCCCGTCTTAAGGCGAGTTTGACTTTTGTTGACTTTTTCCTTATAAATATCACACTACACTTAACCTATTTTTCATTCACAACTCAAACACAACACATTTCTTCTTCATTAAGAAATCTCAAACCCTTGCCTCCATCTTTGATCCGATTTTATAATCATTGTATCTCATTCGTTTCCCGCTCAAATTCACGTAAGTTCGTCTTATTCTTCCCCTCTTAGCTTCCTCTATCCGTATTGGTAATAAAATTACCGTCTTTCTCGCTTTTTAAATTATCCGTCTTTCTCAAGGTGAATGATATTCATCTTTTATTATCTAATTGTATGTAGGTGGAGACTAGGAAGGTTTAGAATCGATTAAAGACGCGTAAAGGTAACGGTGAAGGGTTACTCGATATCATTTACATGTTTTATGTGTTTTCTATGTTAGTAATCGTATTTAGATTAGGATTAGTAATCATAGGAATTGTGTTGTTGATGATGGTTGTTGTTAGTTGTTAATTGATATGAGAATTGATGGTTTGTGATGATAAATGAGGATTTTGTTGTTGGTAACTTGTTGGAAATTGATCGTCCCTGAATCCCGTGTGGGACGCAGGCTGCGTTGGGGGACGCAGGCTGCGTCGTAGGATGCAGGCTGCGTCGTGGTGACGCAGGCTGCGTCACACGCTGCCAACAGAAATTTTCCTGCACTGACCCCTTTTCGTAAAATGATCATATCTCCTTCGTTACTTGCTTGTTTTGAGCGTGTGACATCCTGTTGGAACCGTAAGAGGATAAGATATCACCTCCATTTGGAATTTCTGCATTTCCATGTCTAGAACTCTAGTTATGACCGTTTGAAGTGGACTCTTGTTTTCGTTGGGTTCCAAACAACGTTGTTTTGGAGAGGTATCTATGTTTTTTATTCATTATGCTTCATAAAATTGTTCTAATGCTTATGTATCATGTATTGACTCATGTTTATCATATTTAAACTTATATGATTCCCTATTCTCATGTTTTGTGACGGTGTTTGGTATGTTCCCACTTTGAGTCGGTTTTTACAAATGATACGGTTTGAGCACTATTTTGTCTTGTGCTTTGTACTCTCATTCCCTTGGCTA
>JAIUZE010069032.1:0-49123 GCA_022085475.1 Heliosperma pusillum | reverse complement strand
ATCGTGTATGCGTTCAGGGAAATGTGATCTCGTGGATGCCTTTTAATCATACTTGCCATGTACACGGTGCTAGTGCGTTTCATTTACCGTGAGAGATGTCGTCTTGTGTCGTCGTTCTTGAATGCGTGATTTCCTGATATTATTCATGGTCATTGCATGATTGGGCACCGTCTATGTATTGGGTTGTTTGAATGGATGATAACATGATGGATTGATTCATGGTCATTGCATGACTTGGCATGGTTGTTTGTCGAGTCTCAATCTTATCAAACTTATACCGCTAACGGTGAGATGCAAGCCCTAGTGAGCGTATTCGGTTGCCTAAGAATGTCTTCCCCGAGTCTTGAATAACATGATGGTTTCGGATTTGATTTCCATATGATCTTATCATTATATATTGGATTGCCTATCTATTCTTATCGCATCTCACATGTATATCTTTATGTATGCATGCTCTACTTTTGTATTTCCTTCTATGTACGTTTAATGTGATATGGCTGGGAGAACCCGGAGTTACTCCCCACTGATTGTGGCGTTCATGTTTTTCATGGATGAACAGGTTGCTTGCATGGATGGCTTTTTGCTTGACATTTTGGGTTCGGGTGTGAGCTAGCGGGCGTTGTCCCTGGATTAAAACACCTCTAGACGATTTTAGCTTGTTTGCTAAACACTTTTACTTGTTAACCTTTTGGAGAGACTTCGTCTCTTGATGTAGTAAAATTCGTACTTCAGTTTGTAATATTGACACTCCTCGTATTCTTTCCTTGCATGTATAAAAGTTTTTAAAACTTCATATTTCCGCTATATAATTCACATGCTTGTTTGTTTTATATTTCCGCATTCGCGAGGGTTGTCACATCTTCAAGCCAAAGTTATAGCTAATGAGGTTATAACTTTACAATTGAAGAAAGTCTATGAGCTTCTAAAATCTGAAGCTAAGGCAAAGAAAGTTGCTATCATTGATCACAAGAAAGAAAACTCTTTTCTTTCTCAGCAATTGAAAGATATAGAGGCTGAATTCTCCCAGGCCAATGATCAACATAATGAGGAGAAATTTATCTTGAACAAACGTTTAATGATTTTCGTGAAAACTTTAAAAAGAACAATCCCTCCAAAGACTCGAATATAGACCATTCGATATGTGAAAAAGAAATTCAGTCTTTGAAGGAATGGCTCCTACATGCACGAAAAGTTTATGATAAATGGGAAGGAAGTCAAAAAGTCTTAAACTTCCTTACCAAACAGTCTAACAATAACATGAAGATGGGTCTAGGACATTAATGTTATAGTCGTAGAGACCATGAAAGTGCAAATACACTCCTTCTGACCGTGATTTCAGAAGAAGGAAATACGACAATCTTTCAGAATATCCGATTTGCAATTATTGTGGTCACAATGGTCATGTTAAAGAGAATTGCGTTAAATATGTCAACGACAACAAAAATCAAACTAATTTTGTTAAAGAACATGACATGTCTAGTATTGATGAATCTGAACATGAACCTCAACATGAAGAATTTAGAAATAATGAGTTCAGATGGTTTTATGACATGGCTTTCGATTACACATCTAAAGTGAATATGAATAGAAAACGGTCGTTCAAACCTAGTGTGCGTCATTACTAGAAAACCCTATGTTAAGACCAAAAGAGTTGTAAAACAGGTATGGGTTAGAAAGAATCAAATATATAGAGTCACTAACCACAAATGACCCTACTTAGCGTGGGTACTAAAAACCTGTATTTGATTCCCTTGCAGATAATAGTGAAAGAAAATAATCAATAGTATCTCGAAAGTGGTTGTTCGAGACACATGAGCGGAAATAAGAATCTTTTTCTTTCACTAGAGCCCTTCGACGGTGGCAAGATCACCTTTGGAGATAACAAGAAGGGCAAGATAATCGGTGTAGGTAAGATTGGTATATCTTCTTCACATGCTATTGACAACACCAAAATGTGTTGTGTCTAGTAGTATTTATTAGGTTCGTTTATTATACTTTTTACGGGTCGTTAGCATTGTTTTATGTTAACCTTAGTCTTTGTAATAATGTTGTTATTTAGTAATTTTAGTCAACTTTTAGAGTCAAACCCAGAAGTCAACAAAAGTCAAACCCGAAACCCGAGACCCAAAACCGGGAAATTGGAGTGGGCTAGAAACGAATCATCAATGCAAGAAGATCAAATCCAATGGGTCAATGGAAGTCAAGGCGGGACTAAAATCCACAAGGTCAACGAAAGTCAAGGCGCTCAAGCAAAGGAAAAACTGGCAGCATGAAACGCTGCCAGCGTCACCACGACGCTGCCAGCGTCCAGTTCTCAGGATGGTGTTCTTCATTTCTCCGTCTTGTCATTTGAAAGCCCATTTTCTCAAGGCCCCTAGGTTTGCGGACCAAGGGTATATAAGAAGCAAATTGTAGAGAGAGAAACATACAACATTGGATACAACATTCCACAACACATTTCCTTAGAATTCTCTCTAGTTTTGTTCTTCATTTTGGCTTTGTATTTTGGTTGAACTTCATAATGGGTTGTAATATTTGGATTATGGGTAGCTAATTTTCCATTGCTTAGTGTAATTTGAACAAGTTCTCTCCTTTTAGCATTGTAAGACCTTTTGAACCTCTTCTTCTTTATTTAATTCCATTTTCTTATGTTTGAATTCCATTGTTGAATGAATTGTTGTTGAGACTAACCATCTTTGCATTTCTTTGTTTAATTAGTGCTTTGTCTTGATAAATTTGGTTAATTTGTCTTGGTATTTGTTGAAGCAACCTTGAAAGATTGTAACTTTGGTTAAAAGTTGGAATCTTTTGAGTGAAATTTGGTTTTTTGTGTAATTAGAACATGGTTTAGTGTTTTATTACATGATTCTAGCATGTTTCTTTGGTTTTGTGCTTAAAGCTTGCATCTTTAATTGTGCTTATGTTTTAATATGTATTGGTTGGGTTGTAAAGGGTCATCCATGGATGGTTTAATTTATGTTGGCTAATTTCTTAGGAACTTGTTTTAGATAATTAGAGAAGAGAGGAAAAGAGGGTCTTTACTTTGTTAATTGTTGGGAACTTGGGAGAATTACACTAAGTTGTTTCTCCATATTTGAATATTTGAATCTTTAGTTTTTGTTGGTAATTTTAGACTTGCTAGTCAATTCTCATGTCAAACTTTCTCCCTATATGTGTCTACATGTTTTCTCATTGTGAATATCATAGTTTGTAATTAATTTAAGCTTCTGTTTTAATTAGTGTCTTAATTTGTGATTAGAGTAATTAGTTTTGTTAATTGGCATTTTGCAAGAGTCTAGATTAGTTTAATTTGGTTAATACCGCCTTCTCTTGGGTTCGACCCTATTCTTACCATTTTACTACCTTATTTAAGATAGTTTGTGTTGGTCGAGGAATTATAAATTGTTATTTGATTGGAGCTAATTAGCGGAATTAGCGACACCGTTAAAAAGCATCGTCAAATTTGGCGCCGTTGCCGGGGAGGGCAATATAGCTAAATATCAAATTGAAACTCTTGTTAGTGTCATAATTTGTTTAGTTTGTTTTTCAAATATTTTCTTTATAAGTGTTCATAGGTTACTTTGTGTTGAAGTTACTAATTTGTGTTGTTGAGTTGTTTTAGAGTTTATGCCTAGGTCACAAGAAGGACTTGGTGACCAAGATATTGATCCATCTTCAAGTAGCATATCAAATTGGTTATTTTCAAATCCCTTTTATAGGAGACCTTTTTGGAGGGAGCCTAGTGAAGAGGAGTTGGAGAATAATATTTTTCAAGACTAACCGGAGCAAGTATTTGAGTCACCACCTAGGATACCATCTCCATTGAACGTCCTTTACCCACCCAATATGGAGGATAATAGGACAATTGGTGAAATTCGGGCAAGGAACTATGAGGAGCAACCACTTTGTATTGCATATCCTCCCATGGGGGATGTGAACTTTGAGCTCAAGGGTTTCTTCGTCCACAACCTACCTAGATTCCATGGCATGGTGGAGAATGACCCTAATAGACACTTGGCCGAATTCCATATGATTTGCCAAGGTGCTATTCTCCAAGGAGTGACCGAAGATCAATTCAAGCTAAGGGCATTTCCGTTTTCTCTTCAAGATGCCGCGAAAGAATGGCTCTTTTGCCTTCCGGCTCACTCCGTTACCACTTGGGTGGGCTTGAAGAAAAAGTTTCTTGAAAAATATTACCCGGATTCAAGACACAATCACTCAAAGAAGCTCATCACTACCATTGAGCAAGACATGGGGGATACCCTTTATGATTATTGGGAGCGTTTCAAAAGTCTTGTGGCAAGATGCCCATACCATGGCATGTCGGGAGATGATTTGTTGACGACTTTCAATGAGGGGTTGTGCCAAAATGACCAAAGAATGATCATTGTCGCCACCGGAGGTGAAATTGATACACTTAATGTGGCCGAGGCCAAAAATATTATTGAAAAATTGGCAATGAACACAAGAAGCTATGAAAGGAAGAGTGAAAGGGGAGGAAGCTCTAGGAATGTATCCTCCATGGAGGATCCTTATGCCTCTCAAAATCACAAGATCATGCAAGAAATGGATGAACTTAAAAGTATGGTGTCAAACTTGGTTGTTAACAAAGGTAACTCATTCTCTCAACACCCCAAACCAATTGAATGCTCATATTGTGAAGGTGACCATGCCACCAACACATGCTACATCATGATCGAACAAGGAGCAACTATGGAAAGTGTAAATGCTATGGGGTATGGGAATTACAATTCAAGGAACCCAAGCGGTGGAGGAATGTACAACCAAGTGGGGAACCGTGATCTTTTGGGATGGGGAGGGGACAAGTCAAAGAGCTTTGAAAATGGTCAATTTAACCATTTGAGAGCCCAAAATCTCACCCAAAACCGGAACCCCAATTTCAAACAAAACCCACAAAGAACTTACAACAATCAAAGACCCAACAATTCGAATTTCCCAAGTAACTCTCAATCTCAAAACAATGCTCAAAGATAATTGAACCAAGGCCCCATTCAAGGAAATTCTTCTTCTCAAGGGAACTTGAGTGATATCTTGCAAACACTCCTTGCCAATCAAGAGAAAGATAGGGAGGAGGCAAGGAGAGATAGAGAAGAGGCAAGGAAGGATAGGGAGGCAAACAACCTTAGGGTAAGCAACTTGGAAACCAAACTATCCCAAATGGCCTCCAATATGTCAAAATCCCAAGCCTCAAGCTCCACAAGATTCCCATCTCAAACCATCCCACCACCTAGGGAAAATGCTAGTGCCATGACCTTGAGGGGAGGCAAAGAGTTGGAGGTACACCCCTTTGGAAAAGGCAAA
Source organism: Heliosperma pusillum (assembly GCA_022085475.1). Taxonomy (NCBI): domain Eukaryota; kingdom Viridiplantae; phylum Streptophyta; class Magnoliopsida; order Caryophyllales; family Caryophyllaceae; genus Heliosperma; species Heliosperma pusillum. The sequence continues at coordinate 43,801 of JAIUZE010069032.1, read as the reverse complement.
GAAAACATGAAGAACCTTGAGATGGAGACCTTGGAAATTGAAGAGCAAGGAGAGTTGGTAGTTGGTCATGAAGAGCTATCAAAGAATGGAAAAGGGACATCCACAAGCAAAGACCCCAAGGGAGACACTTCAAAGATGGGTAAAGACATTATTGAGGATGAAGTAGAGGAATACATACCGGAAGTCCCATTTCCTAGTGCTTTGATAAGCACAAGGAAGTATGACAAGGAGAACGACTTGTATGAAACTTTCCGGAAATGTGAGGTAAACATTCCCCTTCTTAATTTGTTGAATAGTGTCCCTAGGTATGAAAAGTTCTTGAAAGAACTTTGTACACCTAAGAGAAATCCTAAGAAAGGAACCCATAAGGTTAAGGTGAGTGAGCATGTTTCGGCAATTTTCAAACAAAATTTACCAAAGAAATGTGGAGACCCGGGCATGTTCACCATCCCTTGCACCATTGGAGGGCAAAGTTTCAAACGTGCCATGTTAGACCTTGGAGCCTCTATTAACGTCATGCCCCTATCCATCTATGAGACCCTAGGCTTAGGACCTTTGTCTAAGACCGGGGTGGTTATTCAATTAGCCGATAGGTCTAGTGTCTATCCCAAAGGCTTGGTAGAGGATGTGCTAGTAGAGGTAGATAACCTTGTCGTTCCGGCGGATTTCTATGTTTTAGACATGGAGTCTAGTTCTAGTGCCACTCCCCTTCTCCTCGGTAGGCCATTCATGAAAACTTCTAAGACCAAGATTGATGTTTCAAATGGATGTTTGACAATGGAGTTTGAAGGAAAGCGATTGACCTATAATATCTATGACTCTATGAGACACCCTAGTGATGTTCAATCTTGTTTCTTCTTGGATATTTTCGAGCCTTTGGTGCATCAAATGTACAAATTTTGTGATAGGGACCCATTTGAGGTGGCCTTAACTAACAATGTGGAAGAAGAGGGTTTGAGTTTGTTGTTGTCGGTTGATGTGCAGGAACGTGTCAAGGACTTGGAGAGAGAAGAGCCACTAGACACATATGAAGAACTAAACATCATCGATATGCTGAAAACAGGGCAAGGCAGAGAAAAACGCTGGCAGCGCCCCACGACGCTGCCAGCGTCGACCAACGCTGTCAGCGTCCTACTTTAGCAAATCTATCCGAGCTCTTTGCTTTGAGCATACCCCTCCACAAGCCCCTTCCTTTAATTGTGAAGCCCCCGAAGGTCGAGTTGAAGACCCTTCCAAGCCATTTAAAGTATATCTTCTTAGGGAACAACAACACCCTACCTCTTATCATCTCAAGCACACTCAACGAGGACCAAGAGGGCAAATTGGTAGCATTGCTTCAAAAGCATAGAGATACATTTAAGTGGAGCATAGCGGACCTCAAGAGAATAAGCCCGGTGACTTGCATGCACAAGATAAGACTTGAAGTGGATGCCAAACCGGTCCGACAACCCCAAAGGAGGCTCAATCCACCAATGGCGGAGGTAGTGCAAGAGGAGGTAATTAAACTTTTGCAAATGGGCATTATCTTCCCTATTTCCGACTCCCGTTGGGTTAGCCCAACTCAAGTCATGCCCAAAAAGGGAGGAGTGATGGTAGTCAAGAACGCACAAGGAGACTTGGTCTCCACCCGACCACAAACCGGTTGGAGGGTGTGTATTGACTACCGCCGCTTGAATGCGGTTACTTTGAAAGACCATTTCCCGCTACCATTTATTGATCAAATGTTAGAAAGACTAGCGGGGAAAGCTTTCTATTGTTTCCTTGATGGGTACTCGGGATATTTTCAAATCCCAATCGCACCCGAGGACCAAGTCAAGACCACATTCACATGTCCATTCTGTACATTTGCTTATCGCCGTATGCCATTTGGTCTATGTAATGCACCGGGAACTTTTCAACGGTGCATGTTGAGTATATTCTCCGACTATGTAGAAAGGATCATAGAAGTATTAATGGACGATTTCACCGTCCATGGGGACTCCTATGATGCATGTCTAAAACACCGTGCTCTTGTCTTAGAGCGATGCCAAGAGTCCCATCTCATCTTAAACTCCGAAAAATGTCATTTCATGGTGACTAGTGGCATCGTTCTAGGACATGTAGTGTCGGAAAGGGGGGTTGAGGTGGATAAGGCTAAGGTTGACATTATCAAAACCTTACCTTATCCCTCTAACACCCGAGACATTAGGTCTTTCCTCGGACATGCTGGTTTCTACCGGAGATTTATTAAGGATTTTTCAAAGATTGCTAACCCCCTATGTAAGCTTTTGCACAAAGAAGCGGAGTTTGTCTTTGATGCCTCTTGTAGGAAAGCTTTCGATGATTTGAAAGAGAGATTGGTCACCGCACCAATTATTCAAGCACCGCAATGGGACCTTCCATTTGAAATCATGACCGATGCAAGTGACTACGCATTGGGAGTGGTTTTGGGTCAAAAGAGTGACAAGGGACCCCATGTGATCCAATATGCATCTACACTCTTGAATGATGCTCAAAAGAACTACTCTACAACGGATAAGGAGTTCCTTGGTGTGATATATGCCCTACAAAAATTCCGATCCTATCTCTTGGGCACAAAGGTGATCATCTACACCGATCATGCTGCCATTAGATATCTTGTGGCAAAGAAGGATGCAAAACCAAGGTTGTTGAGGTGGATCCTTCTCATTAGTGAGTTCGATGTAGAGATAAAAGACAAGAAAGGAGTGAAGAATGTGGTGGCTGTAACAACCCGAAAAATACCCAATTTTTCTAGTAAAAATATTTACTAACACTTTTCAGCAGACTTAAGTTTTTAAAATAGAAATTTTTGTTCTGAGTCGTATTTTGAAATTCCGCGTTCGTATTTGGAATTTCTGAGAGATTTCATGAAAAGACCGTTTTTAGTCATCTTTGACTTTTCTTGACTTTTAAGTCGTCTTTGACTTTTTCTTGACTTTTTAAAGTCGTCATTGACTTTTCTTGACTTTTAAGTCGTCATAAACTTTTCTTAAACTTTTAAGTCATCTTTGACTTTTCCCGACTTTTAAGTCGACTTTGACTTTCGTTGACTTTTCCCGACTCGCCTTGCAATTTTGAAGACCGAAATTTTATTTAAAAAATTATATTTTTAATTTATTTTTATTTTGATTTATTATGATTTATCATAATTTAATATAATTATTTTGAATTTATTCGGAATTTAAAGAATAACTTTTACGGTTTTAACCGAACGTCATTTAACTATTCCCGACTCATCGTAAATCCCGAAACAAAAATCGAAACTCGACTTTGGCATGAGTCACACGCCCATGTCATCGTTTTCCACTCACTTGAGATATTTTAATTGTTTCGATTAAACTAATACAAATATCTAAGATATTTGTAGCTTTATCGATCCGTCCGTTTAAATTACGCAAATCGCTCAAAATCAGACCCGATTCCTACCCATTTCACACGCCCCATGTCACCTATTTTTCACTCATGTTAGATCTTTTAATTAATATGATTAAACTAATAATAATATCTAAGATATTTGTAACTTTATCGGTCTGTCAACTTAAATTCCGCAATCGCTTAAAAACAGACCCGATTTGTCTTCATTTCTCACGTCTCCTTTGTCCTCTCTTTGACCTTGATATTTTCTTTCTTTTCATTTCAATAACATAATATCTTGATATTTAGTTTAATTAACTTAATCGCTAATTATATTTAATCAATTACCGTAATATAATTATAAAATCCGAGTCAATTACGTAACAACAATTTCAAAATCCGACTCCATATTCCTTCTATATGTACACGGCCCAATCACCCTCTTTACTCACCAACAACTTTTCATTTTTCAACAAATCAAATTAAGATCAAATTATCACTTTCTTTAATCGTTCTTGAGTGTTCTTGAGCGTTCTTCATCCGTTCTTCGTCGTTCTTGAGCAAAATCCTCATAAAACCTTCATTTATTAATTAAATCCGTCCTAACTTATATTTATAGACTCTCCTCTTCGCTCCCCATTCTTCACGTACGGTGTTATTTCAATTCGAAAAATCGTTTCAACACTTTAATTATGGAAATTTATATTTTAGTTCTAATAATGTTTTCTTGTTATTTCTTATAGTGGAAGATTTTGAAGACGAGTTTGGAGACTCGTATATTTTGGGTGAAGATTAGTAGACGGTTTCTTATTATATACTTCTTATTATTTTGGTGCTAATTGGTTTTGCTAGCTAAGGTAACAATTCCGATTTACTCGACGAATTGATGTGACATAGTTTTTTGTAGTTTTTGTAGCCTTTAGCCTTTAGCTTTTGTTTCTTTTATTTTTGGTTCATCTTTTGTTTTTGGTTCATGTTATTATGATTTATGGAGTTTTAGTAGTAATATGATAAGTGGTATGATTTCTATGTTGTATGGAATTTTTATGTTGTTTCGTGTTCTTGATGAATTTTTATGATTGTTCATAATAATGATTTTTGTATGATGGATGGTTAAATTGGTTGTTAAAATGGGTGTTTGATTAATTAAAACATGTTAGAAACAATTTGGGTGATGGATGGTGGTGGCCGGAAAAGGGCTGGAAAAACCGGACCAAACCAGCCGGTCCAGGCCGGTTCAGACCCGGTCTGGGTTGGTCCATGGTGGGGTCCGGGTTTTGGTCTTTGGGTTGTGTCGATACTTGGTAGTTATGTTGTTGTTTGGACGGGTTTTAATTATGTTAAAGCATGCGGGAAATAATTAGAAACGGTTTTTAGTAAAGTCGATAAAAAGGCCCAAAACAGCCCAAACCAGCCCGTGGGGCCCAGTCCAGGCCATGTGTGTCTCGGCCCAAAATCAGCCGTGGGTCCCACCTTGGGACTTGTGACGGTTTTTGAGTTATCGTTATTTTTATCGCGTTTTGTAATAATTAGTAAGTGAAAAATATTAATAAGTAAAATATTTAATTAAAAGGGTTTTTCATAAAATTACTATTTCTCACATGTTAGAAATTATAATACGAGATGGTAGTTTAAATTGATATCCGTTAAGTTAAACGGGTTTTCGTATGATTTTAATAATTCACCTGTTAGAAATAGAATGAAATAACATGAAATGAATATGATGTTCGTATGTTCAAGCCTCGATGGCTAAGACTCTGTTTCTAGCCGGTTTGGCCAAACGGGTTTGGTCAAACTAAGATCTAGTCAGCCCCGTTTTGACTGATGACCCGTCGCGGGACTCGGGTCGGGATTTGTCTTCAGGTAAGGTTTTATTTTAATGAATGAATGAATGAGCCTTAGTAGATATGAGGCGATATGATATTTGAATATGATTTATATGCAATTAGTCACATGATAGGATGTTTTTCCCGTGACTGTTTAATTATATGGTTGGTGTCGTGTTGACTAAGTACCCATAGAGGATTATGAGTATATGGCGTCTTGACCATTCTAATTCTAAATGAGTATCTTGGACCATGACATTGATAGGCCCGTACTATCTTTAACGAGCATATGGAGTTATGCCGATTGATAGCTTCTGTGTCCCGGTTGGTGGGTTTATATCCAAGTGGGGGGGGTTATGGCTGCCATTGTTTCCACTTTGGAAATGGAAGCAGTTAAGTACGAGGCCAACCCCTTTGATGGATTCTTAGGGTTTGCCTGCTTGTTGCTCCGATTAGTCTGAAATTTCCCACTCCCTCGTATCTCCCTCCCCTCAATTTACATCTTGTATTATCCTTGCTCTCCCTTTGTTGTTACGCATGTGATTGATATGGGTCTTGGTGCGATGGATCCTTCGCATTTCTCTAGGTCTGCGCATGTCTAGGTTTAGGGTTGAGTCGTATCGGGGAACAGTTTCTGAGAGGAAACTCTGAGCTAACATATGTGCTTTGGATCTGGGCCATGTTATTGGTGTAACCGCTGAGCCTAGATGTGTGCTTGGTATTTGGGCCATGTTACTGGAGTGACCGCTGAGCCTAAATATTTAAGTATATCCTACCTCGTGGTATAGACTCGAGTTACAGAAGTCTTCTATTGACTGTCCTAAGAACTTATGCCTGTTGGTAGAAGTATTGGTCTTTCATGTATGATGATTCTATGAGTTTTAGAAGGTGAGATGCAAGCCGGGCTAAGATTGATAGAGTTTGAATTACTGATTGTTAACTGATTCACATGATTACGTGTTGATTAGGGTTTGAGTGTATCACGGCCATGTTTATGAGAGGAACCTCTGAGCTAGCATACCAGCTTCCCTACCTCGAGTTATAGTTTATTATCGGTTTCACATGATAGCTTTCACATGCTAGGGTATTTGTTAGTTATCTGTGTCATAACATGAAAAGCATATCATATATGTTTAAGTTTTGTATTTTCCATATACATTGCTTTTATGTTATTCATGTTTCATCAAACTCGACATTTCGTGGCTGGGAGAACTCGGAGTTACTCCCCACTGACTGTGGCTTCCGTGTTTATATTTAATGCGGAAAACACAGGTGGTGAATGCATATTTGGGGTGACATTGACGAGCAGCGAGCGAAGTATTTACCTGGACTATATTTGGTTCATAGTTTGTATATTATTGTACACTCTTTTTATTTCCGTATTTATACGGGAGATATGTCTCCCGTCTTGTATATTTCTTTTGTAGAATTTTATTTACGTTTTGTAATGAACCTTGTTATTATGACACCCTTGTTATATATTATCATCTTTTATCTAGTTTAAATAAATTTTTTTTCTTTCCGCAAATTTGAGGGTGTCACAACCGCCGCTTGAATGCGCTTACTTTGAAAGATCATTTCCCGCTACCATTTATTGATCAAATTTTAGAAAGACTAGCGAGAAAAGCTTTCTATTGTTTCCTTGACAGGTACCCGAGATATTTTCAAATCCCAATCGCACCCGAGGACCAAGTCAAGACCACATTCACATGTCTGTTCGGTACATTTGCATATCGCCGAATGCCATTTGGTCTATGTAATGCACCGGGAACCTTCCAACGGTGCATGTTGAGTATATTCTCCGACTTTGTAGAAAAGATCATAGAATTATTCATGGACGATTTCACCATCCATGGGGACTCCTATGATGCATGTCTAAAACACCTTGGCCTTGTCTTAGAGCGATGCCAAGAGTCCCATTTCATCTTAAACTCCGAAAAATGTCATTTCATGGTGACTAGTGGCATCGTTCTAAGACATGTATTGTCGGAAAGGGGGGTTGAAGTGGATAAGGCTAAGGTTGACATTATCAAAACCTTACCTTATCCATCCAACACCCGAGACATTAGGTCATTTCTAGGACATGCCGGTTTCTACCGGAGATTTATTAAAGAATTTTCAAAGATTGCTAACCCCTTATGTAAGCTTCTGCACAAAGAAGCGGAGTTTGTCTTTGATGCCTCTTGTAGGAAAGCTTTTGATGATTTGAAGGAGAGATTGGTCACCGCACCAATTAGTCAAGCACCTCAATGGGACCTTCCATTTGAAATCATGACCGATGCAAGTGACTACGCATTGGGAGTGGTTTTGGGTCAAAAGAGTGACAAGGGACCCCGGGTGATTCAATATGCATCTACAGTCTTGAATGACGCCCAAAAGAACTACTCTACAACTGAGAAGGAGTTTCTTCGTGTGATATATGCCCTAGAGAAATTTCGACCCTATCTCTTGGGCACAAAGGTGATCATCTACACCGATCATGCCGCCATTAGATATCTTGTAGCAAAGAAGGATGCAAAACCAAGGTTGTTGAGGCGGATTCTTCTCCTAAATGAATTCGATGTAGAGATCAAGGACAAGAAAGGGGTGAAGAATGTAGTGGCGGATCATCTAAGCCGGCTAAACCTTGAAGGAAGACCATCATGCCCTCTTGATGAGGTTGAAGGAGGTCTCCCTCATGATTCCCTATATGTTATCCAAGTGGAAGAGCCATGCTATGCTACCATGGTCAACTATTTGGTAACAAAGCGCTTTCCAAGCCATTTTTCTTTTCATCAAAGGAGCAAGGTAAGGTCCGATGCAAAGTACTACATATGGGATGACCCACACTTGTGGAAATTTTGCCAAGATCAAATTATAAGAAGATGCGTGTCTGAGAGTGAGATTCCATCCATCCTACATCATTGTCATGACTATGCATGTGGAGGACACTTTGGGCCACAAAGAACCGCAAGGAAAGTGCTTGAATGCGGTTTCTTTTGGCCAAGCCTTTTCAAGGATGTTTATAAATTTGTGAAGACTTGTGACCCATGTTAAAGGATGGGGAACTTGACAAGAAGGAAAGAGATGTCACAATAACCCCTCCTCTATTGTGAGGCCCTTGATGAAGGCCTAGAGAGGAGAAGAAGAGTTAGAGAAGAAAGAGAGAGGAGGAGAAACCGAGGAGGTGCCTCGGGTTTTTCTCATTTTAACAATTGATGAAGCATCCCACCCTTTCCCCTACAATGAGGACATTGTATAATCTAAGTGTGGGGGAGAGGATTGTATATACTTTGTTTTGTTTTGATGCATTCTTTAGCGTTTATTTTGAAAAAGAAGAAAAATAAAAGAAAAGAAGAAAAATAAAATTGAAAATCCCGGCTAGGTGAAAACCCACAAGGGTGGGCACCTAGGCAAAAATTGGGAAGGTGGCCGAGGACGGAATGAAAACCCGAAAGGGCGTTCTGGGCAAAATAAAAAATGGAGTTGTGAGCCACCAATGAGAGGAAAGGAAAAGCTAAGGTGAAAACCCGAAAGGGCACCTTAGGCAAAATGAGGGATTTTCAAGAAAAAAAATTGGAAAAAGAAAAAGAAAAAAAAATTTGAGCAAAATACTTCCGATGAAGAGGAGTTTTGGAGGGAAAAGAAGGGAGAAATAAAGAGGAATTTGGAAGGAGGCTAGCTTAGGATTTTTTTTATTTTTCTTTGAGTCACACAATATTGGTTCCAAATCAGTGGATTTCTTTTGTGGGTTGCTTGGTTGTGCAATTTGTGTAGTTTGGAGCCAACCAAGTGACCATGCTTTATATTGGTGGAGTGATAAGGGGGCGATATAAGTAGTTGTGAGATTGATAGGAGTTCTTGTCGGTCACTTTGCTTCTACCTTGGGATAAGGTAAGTGTGACCATTACCATCTCGGAGTATAAGGAGGGAGGATGTGTGGATGTGTCGGAGTTGGTGGTGTGTCGAGTCTTGTATTGAGGGACTTATAAGTAGGAAATGGTAAGGGAAAAGTGTGTCACAACAACTTTGAGTCATTTTCTTTTAATAGGTGGTTGTGTTTTGAGGGAGATATAAGAAGGTAGTGGTAAGGGAAGAGAGTTCATTACCTTCACATGCTATGTTTGGACTCGTGGTGGTCTTGCTAATCTCGAGTTTTACTCGGGACGAGTAAAAGTCCAAGTGTGGGGGTATTTGACAACACCAAAATGTGTCGTGTTTAGTAGTGTTTATTAGGTCCGTTTAATGTACTTTTTAGGGGCCGTTAGCATCGTTTCATGCTAACCTCAGTCCTTGTAGTTATGTTGTTATTTGGTATTTTTAAGTCAAGTTTTAGAGTCAAGCCCGGAAGTCAACTAAAGTCAAAATCAAATCCGAGACCCGAGACCAAACCCGACAATTGGAGTGGGCTAGGAGCAAATTATCAATGCAAGAAAAGCAAGTCCAAACGGTCAATAGAAGTCAAGGCAAGACTAGCATTCAAAGGGGTCAACGAAAGTCAAGGCGAGCAACCAAGAGTAAAAACTGGCAGCTTAAAACGCTGCCAGCGTTATCAGAATGTTGTCGGCGTCCCACGACGCTGCTAGCGTCTGTGGGCGCTGCCAGCGTCCTAGTCTGGGACACGTGTTTCTTCATTTTCCGTCTTGTCATTCCACAACAAAGCACAAAACACATTTGAATTCTCTCATTTTTGGTTCTTCATTTTGGCTTGTAACTTTGAGTTGAACTTTATTATTTGGGTTGTAATTCTTGATTATGGGTAACTGATCTTCTATTTCTTAGTGTAATTGGAACAAGTTTTCCTCTTTTAGCATTGTAAGACTCTTTGAACCTCTTCTTCTTTAGTTAATACCATTTTCTCATGTTTATTTTCCATTGTTGAATGAATTATTGTTCAGACTAACCATATTAGCAAGTTGTTTGTTTAATTAGTGCTTTGTCTTGATAATTTTGGTTAATTTGTCTTGATATTGTTGAAGCAACCTTGAAAGATTGCAACTTTGGTTTAAAGTTGGAATGTTTTGAATGGAATTTGGTTTATTGTGTGGTTAGAACATGGTTTAGTGTTTTATTACATAATTTTAGCTTGTTTCTTTGGTTTTGTTCATAAAGCTTGCATCTTTGATTTGGGCTCATGTTTTAGTGGGTGTAAATTGGGTTGTAAAGGGTCATCCTTGGTTGAGTTAATCCTTGTTGACTAATTTCTTAGAAACTTGTATTAGATAACTAGATAAGAGAGGAAATGAAGAGTTTTTACTTTGCTAATTGTTGGGAACTTGGGAAAATTACACTAAGTTAGTTTCTTTATATTTGAATATTTGAATCTTAAGTACTTGTTGGTTATTTTAGACTTGTTAATCAGTTTCTCAAATCAAACTTTCTCCATATGTGTTATCCTACATGTTTTTGTCATTTTTAATATCATAGTTTGTAATTAATTTAAGTTTCTGTTTTAATTAGTGTCTTAATTAGTGATTAGAGTAATTAGTTAGTAATTAGTTTTGTTAATTGATTTTTAGCAAGAGTCAAGATTAGTTAATTTAGTTAATCCCGCCTTCTCTTGGGTTCGACCCTATTCTTACTATTTACTACCTTTATTTAAGATAGTTTGTGTTTGTTTAGGAGATATAAATTGTTATTTGACCATAGCTAATTATCGGAATTAACGACACGTGAAATAAGCTCGTCATCTATTTTAAGGGAGGTAGAGTTATAGCATCGCATGTTAGCATAAGGAAAGAGACAAGTTTGGATTTATTAATGTTGAGTATGGTGGTGATGAGTTAGTAGTTTTGGTGTGTATGTGTGTTGGAATGTTATGAGGTGAAAAGCTGTGTGTGCTATGTGATGTTGTGGGTGTTTTGGTGTAGTTCAAGTAAGAGTGTTTGTAATCGTTGTTAATGGAGTTGGGATACTTGTATGGGTTATTTAATGATATCGTGAGAAGTACCTTTGGTATGTAATGGTGTCAGTGTTTGCTTGACTGCTTGGTTTCTCTTGTTGGTAATGAGGGTGTGAACTTCAACGACGAAGTTTATTTTTAAGGAGGGAAGAATTTAATAGTACGTATTAGTTTTTGTAAGACTTTTGCATTATTATTTATCTTAGTTGCGTTGCTGGAGACTTTGCGCTGGTTTTGTTTCAAGTTGATATGAGATTGTGGGGAGAGTTCTTGATAGAGGTTGGTGTTGTGTTTGTTTAATGTCTTGGGCTGTGAACTTCGAGGACAAAGTTCGTTTTAAGGAGGGAAGACTATAATACTCCGTATTTTTATTAGCCTTGTACTCTGTCGAGTAGGGGGAACTCGACCGAGCGGGGTCTGTACTCGGCCGAGTGGGTTGTACTTGACTGAGTAGTCGAGTCTGTCGCCTAGGCAACCTTCTGCCTAGGTGGCACTCGCCCGAGTATGGCGAGTACTCGACCGAGTGCAGTGTACTCGGTCGAGTGGATTCTATACTCGACCGAGGACACCAACCTGACGGGTTTTATCCAACGGTTTTGGGTTAAGATGATTAAGGGTTCATATATATATTTTGCTAGTTAAACTTTCATTAAAACCCTAAAACACTCTCAAATCTCTCCCTTATCACCTTAATCCATCACTAAGCTTGAGATTTATCATTGTTGATCGCTGGAGTCATCCTTTGCATCGATCGTCGGTGAAAGTGTTTTAATCTCTAGTTTAATTAATGTTGTGGGATGGATTTATAGGAAGCCTAATCTGAATTAGGGTTTAGAATTAAGTAAGTAAAATAGATTGTTGATTTAAATTAATTGTATAATTATTAGGAGGGGAATTCATAGAAGAAGGATTCTAGTCTTACTTGCCATTGTTGCAGAATTGCTTTGAGGTAGGGTTTTTCTACTCAGTACTTTCGTATGTTGATTGATGTATACTATTATCGATGATGATATTTTTGATGCTGGTTACTATGATGATTATGATGATGGTTGATGATAATGATGTTGTTAGGTTCATTAACCCCCTCATTAGATATTTCTAATGATGAACTAATTAACTCTTTAATTAGTTATGCAAGATCTACTGCATGCAAAATATATAAAACAAAGATAAGAAGAAAACTTTTTTCCTCACATTGATATTGGACGAAAATGGGCATAAGAGTAGGACTCCTCACATTAATTAGTTATGCAATATCTCCTTAACTTTCAAGTATAGAAACGCTCCAATTAGTTGCACGTAGACTATCCTAAATCTCCACATATACTATTATACTAGACAATATATATGGAACCCTTAATAACATAACTAATACAACTATCACTACACATAGTAATTTTTTGATTATATTAGAAATATCGAGAACTTAGTTTAATTTCAAAACTTCTTAAGTTTAGAGTGACAAAAATATTATCAAAATGAATATGAGATTAAGTGTGAGCATAAGAGAAGAAATCATCTCCCTATTATGCTCACAAAACCGGCACTCACATACAGAAGGGAGGGCATGCTTTTACTTTTTGTCTTAACAAAGCATTAGGTAGGAGTCTAGGTTTGGGTAGGTAATCATTTGGTCTAATTCTTAATTAGAACAACCATTAAGACCTAAACCCATACCCTTACCCCCACAAAATCGGTGCGCCCATGTTAAATGGGTGTTCATTTTTTTTGTGATTTTGTCATTTGTCATATGCGTGACATGTGATATGTTACATGTAATTTTGCTTATAAATGTACATTTAACTAATTTAAATACAATCTTATAACAAATAAATCATACTTAATATTTGAAGTAAAATCTCTAATTACATGTATCTAAAATGGGCTCATATTTGGTTAATATAATATATAACTAATTGTAATCATAATTAACCAATAATGCTTATATCAAATGTTTCATAAACATTTATCATTTTTTAGTAATATAACGATTTAATTACTAAATTGATTCTTATTTAATCATATTATAATAAGATATAATTCTCAATAATAATTTAAACTTGTTCAAATTTAGGGATTAATTAATCTGTATTGTTATGCAATTAATTAACTTTGATGATTAGGGAATAAACGTTTCGGTGTGACCTCAAGGGATCAACTGATCACCACCGTCATACGACAATAACGTCAAACTCTAGTAAGGCAATCGTTACCGATAAATGTGGACCAGTTGACTGTATTATTTATTATCCATTTTGTATTCTTATTATTGAGGTTTAATTAGATGATCGTACTATTGTTGAAGACACTTACTCCAACAATCTCCCACTTATCCGAAACAAGTGTGCGTCACCAATTCTCTTGTCCTATTATAATCTCTCACTCAATGCAAGGTATCTTGCAGGTCGTATTTGCATGTGATCATATCTTGAGTGGTTTCCTCGATCTGGAGAATAACTGTCTGACCAGAATTATCTACCATAGATAGCTTCCGAGCGTGACCCCGCATTTCCAGTTCACTACTCCTCGAGTCGCCATGAGGTTTATATAACCTTGACAAAGGGATGGACAATTCATATCACACTATTCCCTTCGTACACTAGGATTTTTTTATGAGCCAAAAGTTGCTCATTCACCCCTTTTTACAGAATGGCTTGGGACAAAAATGAAAGTCAATTAGAAACTGTGTCGACTTGGGCGAACAGTCTTTAGTATAAAGAATTGATTAAAAAAGATTATTATAGTAGCTCTCGCCACAACCAGGCTATATGAATTGCCAAAACTCTATAAGCGGTCACTGCCCAACAGAGTTTCCCATACAGTCTGCCTATGTGATCGACTACTCATCCCTTATGACCCTATGACACTTGAACTTGCCAACAATGTAACACCCGGAAATGTACCCTATTTTTCTAGTAGAAATATTTTACGGATACTTTTCAGCAAATTTAAGTTTTAATTTAGAATTTAATGTTTCGAGTCGAATTTAGAATTTCCGAGTTCGTATTTGGAATTTCCGCGAGATTCCATGAGAATCCCGTCTTAAGGCGAGTTTGACTTTTCTTGACTTTTAAGTCGACTTGACTTTCTGGACTTTTGCGTCGTCTTGGACTTTTTTCTTGACTTTTAAGTCGTCTTGACTTTTCTTGACTTTTAAGTAGTCTTTGACTTTTCTTGACTTTTAAGTCGTCTTTGACTTTTCTTGACTTTTAAGTCGTCTTTGACTTTTCTTGACTTTTGAGCCGTCTTTGACTTTCGTTGACTTTTCCGACTCACCCTTTACTTATACTCCATCATACTCCTTAACCTAAATTTCATTCAACACAAAATCAAACACAATCTTTCTTCCTCCTTAAGAAATCTCAAAGCTTGCCTCCCTCTTGATTTTCGATCTTTGAATCATCGTAACACCTTCGTTACTCGCTCAAATTCCCGTAAGTTCGTCTTATTCTTCCCCTCTTATCTTCCTCTATCCGTATTGGTAATAAAATTACCGTCTTTCTCGCTTTTTAAAGTATCCGTCTTTCTTAAGGTGAATGATATTCATCTTTTATTATCTAATATTATGTAGGTGGAGATTAGGAAAGCTTAGTAACCGTTTAAAGACGCGTAAAGGTAACGGTGAAGGGTTACTCGATATCATTTACGTGTTTTGCATGCTTTATATGTTAGAAATCGTATTTAGAATACGATTAGAAGCTTAGGAATCCTGTTATGATTTATGATTGTTGTTATTTGATGATTGTTGATGATGAATATTGATTGTTGATAGTTATTAGAAATGAATTATGAGAATTGGAAATGATAGGATTGATTTTTGTTAAAGGCTCACGGATGAATTGGTAACAGAGTGTTTCACGGTCGTGAAACCTCATTTCACGGTCGTGAAATACAAGTCACGGTCGTGACTTGTGCAGTTTCACTGCACTGACCCTTTTTGGTAGAATGATCATATCTCCTTCGTTACTTGCTTGTTTTGGGCTTGTGACCATTTGTTGGAACCGTAAGAGGATAAGCTATCACCTCGACTTGGAGTTTATGCATTCCCATATCTAGAACTCTAGTTATACCGGTTGAATGAACCCTTGTTTTAGTTAGTTTCCAAACTTGTTGTTTTGGAGAGGTATCTATGTTTCCTATTTATTATGCTTCTTAAACTTGGTCTAATGCTTATGTATCATGTATTGATTCATGTTTTGGATATATGATATTCTCATTCGCTTGTATCACATGTTTTGTGACGGTTTTTGGTATGTTCCCACGTTGAGTCGGTTTTTACAAATGATACGGTTTGAGCACTATTTTGTCTTGTGCTTTGTACTCTCATTCCTTTGGCTACCTTCCCGTTCGTAAGGCTGGAATGTCGGAACGGAGAGGTATCCTACTGCTTAAATGCATGTGTTAGTGGGCATACGACGACGTTGTTGGGAGTTGAACGCTATGCGTTGATCGACCCGGCCGTCAAATGTTGTTTACTTGCGAGGTGGTGTTATTTGCATGTAGCGTACCGCTTGTTATGAGGCTTGTGCTCTTTTCCGCCTCTTTCGTGAATTGATCTACCGAATTTGGGGTACTCGGCGTCATATGATTGACCGAGTCTTGGATGCGAAACGTCATCGCATGTCGAACTGGAAAATGCGATTCCGGGATTCTGGCCAGATTTAGATTAGGAACCGTATTATTATCGTCGTTCCTACCAGGAGGAAATTAGTCTACATATACGAAACGGATTGAATCGTGTATGCGTTCAGGGAAGGTTTTACTCCCGTGGATGCCCATAATCATACTTGCCTTGTACACGATGCTAGTGCGTTTCATTTACCGTGAGAGATGTCGTCGTGTCGTCGTCTTTGAATGCGTGATTTCATGATATTATTCATGGTCATTGCATGATTGGGCACCGTCGTCTTTGAATGCGTGATTTCATGATATTATTCATGGTCATTGCATGATTGGACACCGTCAATGTCTTGGTTCTGAAATGGATGATAATATGTTGGATTTACTGTGATCATCGCATGATTTGACTTGGTTGTCTGTCGAGTCTCAATCTTATCAAACTTATACCGCTAACGGTGAGATGCAAGCCCTAGTGAGCGTATTCGGTTGCCTAAGAGTGTCTTCCCCGAGTCTTTGAATAACATGATGGATTCGGTTTTGTATTCCATATGCTCTTATCATTATTTAATCGAATTGCCTATCTATCCTTATCGTATCTCACATGTATATCTATATGTATGCATGCTCTACTTTTGTATTTCCTTCTATGTACGTTTAATGTGATATGGCTGGGAGAACCCGGAGTTACTCCCCACTGATTGTGTCGTTCATGTTTTTCATGAATGAACAGGTTGCTTGCATGGATGGCTTTTTGCTTGACATTTTGGGTTCGGGTGTGAGCTAGCGGGCGTTGTCCCTGGATAAAACACCTCTAGACGATTTTAGCTTGTTTGCTAAACACTTTTAATTTGTTAACACTTTGGGAGACTACGTCTCTTGTTATTGTATTTCACACTTTAGTTTGTAAATTTGACACTCCTCGTATTTTCTATCTTGCATGTATAAAGGTTTTTAAAATACCGTATTTCCGCTATATATTTCACATGCTTGTATGTTTTATATTTCCGCATTCGCGAGGGATGTCACATCAATACTTCTACCGCTTCTACATCCACTCCAACAACCGATCACCCACAAAACGACACCATTGAACCCACATTCGAAAACCCTTTCCACAATACTCTACAAAACACACCACCAAATTCACCACGTACAACACCTCAAAAAAAAACC
The DNA here is from genome assembly GCA_022085475.1 of Heliosperma pusillum. Lineage (NCBI taxonomy): Eukaryota > Viridiplantae > Streptophyta > Magnoliopsida > Caryophyllales > Caryophyllaceae > Heliosperma > Heliosperma pusillum. Next base: position 26,947 of record JAIUZE010069032.1, on the reverse strand, counting down.
AACCACAAATGACTACTTTACGTGACCGTAACCGACCCAATAATGATGATACCCAATCTCCATTCAGTTTCGGGTGTTTTGGCCCCAAATAACTTCGAGATACACCCGGCTCAAATGAGTTCGATTGAGCAGGATAGCTTTGGAGGCCTTCCCGATGAGGATGCTCACGCTCACTTGAGGAAGTTTAAGAGTAGGATAGCGATCATGAAGAGAAATGGTGTACCCGAGGAGACCCTTTGCCTAATGTTGTTCCCATTTTCTCTTAAAGACCGGGCGGAGAGGTGGTTGAATAACCATCCTCCAAACACTTTTACTTCTTGGGATGCCCTAGCTAAGGAGTTTCTAAGCAAGTATTACCCCGCCTCAAAAACGGCAATGCTAAGGAATGAGATAACAACCTTCCAACAAGAGGATGAAGAATCCTTGGGAGAGGCACGAGATCGATTCATTGATCTATTTGCCCGTTGCCCTCATCATGGCATAGCGGATTGGTATGTCACTCAAACATTCTTTCAAACTCTTCTCCCTCAAACCAAGGCTATGCTGAATGCATCCGCGGGTGGAGGTTTCGATCATTTGAATGATCAACAAGGGTCGGCATTGATAAACAAAATGGTTGAGTCGGAGGCTAGCTATGGAACTAGAGGAAATAGCTTGAGAAAAAGTTCGAAATACCCAAGTGAAAACTTTTCAAATGCGGACACTAATGCCAAGATTGACTTGCTCACACAAACCTTTACCAAGGGTTTAGCCGAGCTTCAAAAGGCTGACAATCAAAGTCAAGGCCATCATGTGAATGAAGCTAATGGGTCTTATGCACCTCCCATGGTGGAAGCTTATCAAACCCCTACTTGTGAAATTTGCAATGGGTATGGACACACTTTTGAAGTTTGTGGGAATAATGTGTCATATGACAATGAAGGAGGGGGTGACTTTCAACATGTGAATGCCTTTCAAGGGGTCAACAACAACCCACGACCCTCAAGGCCTCCTTTCCGAAACCAAGGTGCTTACAATCCCAACTCCAACTTCTATCATCCGGAGTCGAGAAGTCACCCAAATATGAGCTATAAAAGCCAAAATGTATTAAACTCTCAACACTCACAAGCTCCAACTTCCAACCCTCCGGGTTTTTCCCAACCTAGAGGCGGAGGTCAATTTCCAAGAGGAAAAAACAACAACCAATTCACCAACTCACAACAAAGCCAAGGTCATAACCAATTTCAAAACCCAAATTTCAATGATCAAGGTTACAACACTAATGGTAACTTTCAAAATCAAGGGAATTGGAATCAAGGTCAAGGCAATTGGAACCAAAACCAAGGGAACTCAAATTTCAACAACCATGGCCAAGGTAATTTTTACCAAGGCAACCAAAACAACCAAGCAAATCAAGGGTTCCACGAACAATCTTTCCAAGGCAAGGGTCAAATTTCAACCACAACAATCAAGGACCGAATTTCAATGGTCAAGGTTCTAGAGGACAACAAGGAAATTGATGCGTGTATTTTATGTAGACTTTTTAGTCCATTTATGCACGCATTTCTATGTCATTTAGGTGATATTATGTCACCATATGCCCCTATCTGGCTATTTTGTACTTTCATTACCATTTTGTAGGTACAAGTTGCGTAGTAGCAGAAACAGAGCCAAAACAGTCCACTTTGCATACATTTAGGAGAATGGAAGGAACGGGACAGAGGCTCTTGCATGGGAAAGTGTGAGATCGTTCACAATCAAGCCCAAAGTCATGACTAACATTATATGCCAGGCCAGAAGACTTTGATCGACCATCTATTTGATCGATCGAGGAGAGTTGAAGTGAAGAAGACCTCGAACGAGCTGTCATATGCTCGATCGAGGGGAAGCTGTAGAAGAGTTGGTCGATCGAGAGAGATGAAGTCCTCGATCGACTGACATCCTCAGATAAAGACCTCGATCGAAGGGAATATTCCCTCGATCGAGTGGAATCCATCACGGGCCTTAAGTCCGTAGATTTATGCATTATATAAGACTCTTATTTTCGTCATTAAGATGAAGGATTGATTATTATCATCTACTTAGCAGACACTAATCTTTCACCATTAATTTCTAAACTTTCTTATTCTTTTAAGTTTATACTTGGGTTAATTATCGACGTGGATTTGTTCTTTACGCCGGATTTGCTAAAGATTGTAAACTCTTTTCTCTCCTTTATTCTTAACCTTTAGTCTTAATTACTGTTTTACCTTTCTCTTAATTGCTGCGTTATTGTTTTATGCTTGTTAATTAGGATTATATCATGTCTAATGTCATATGTTAAATCGTCTTTATTAGCATCATTAATAGCATGAGTAGCTAACTCCCTTGTATGTTAGGATGAGGAAAACTGTAGTAAAGGCATGATACGATAAACTATTTTAGTTTGTCTTGAATCTGAGAATTAATCTAAGCAATTTAATTGAGGTTAGTCGAATGAGTGCACGCAGGAGACTAGCTAGGTAGTTAACCCCGACCTGGATCGAAAGATTGGAAGGGAAAGGCTTGCTTAGAATTGATAGGTGATTCCTAAGAGGACGAGAGTTAATTAGGAAAATCCCTAGGGTGGTTTGAGACCGAGAGGAGAAAACCATTGCCCTTCTAATTGATAGATTAACTGACTTAGTTGACCCATAGATGCCGATATTGCAGTAGACCGAATCCTAGCATATTCTTCTTTTATCTGATTTATTTCGTGTTAATCTCTACCTTTATTTCTCTTCCTTTAAATCTTATTTAGTTTAGTTTAAACCTAATTCAAAACCCCTATATTGTGTCTGGCAGATTTAGATTACAGTTAGTTAGTTTCCTCCCTGTGGAGATCGACCCTACTTCCACTATCTTCTTTAGTAAGTAGACTTAGGCTTTTATTTATGGTGTATAACGACTCGCATCAGAAATTATAAAAACAACCAACATAAGGAAATTTCAACAATCAAAGGAACAACAATCAAGGTTCAAGTAGTCGGAATGACTATGGATTTGCACTTCCTTTGACCAACCAACCTCACCAAGAGAATGAGCCTTCCGTGAGTGATGTTTTGCAACTTGTCAAGAACATGGAGATCCAAAATAACTTAGCCTTGCAAAATGTCACTAATGCTCACAAGAAATAAGTGAGGGAATTGGAAGCAAGGTTGGCTTCTCAAGCATTGAACAATCCTCAAAGGCCTCTGTGAGGTCTTCTTGCTCAAGGTAAAAGCTCCAAGGATTCTTCCTCAAGTCACCAAGCATGTGCGGTGAGTTTGAGGAGTGGGCTAGTACTCGAGAACCCTTACATGGACATGGTAAATGATGAAGTTCCATATGAAGAGCATGTTGAGTAGGGTGAAGAAATTGAAGAGCCCGTTTTGACTCCCATCTTGGAGTTAAAAGATGATGACAAGAGAAAGGGTAAAGTTGATGGAAGCTCAAGCCTTGACAATCAACCCAAGGAGGGTGAAGATGAATATGTCGAAAGCGTGCCTTATGAGGAAGAGATGAGCAAGGAGGCCAATGATGAAGGAGTAGTGGTGCAAACAATAGCAAAGGCTAAGGTAACTAAGAAAACTCCCATTCCAAAGGTATCTCCTGATTCTCTACTTGTTGTTTCTGATATCCCCTACCCTTTGATGGAGTAGGTGTCCTCCACAATAGTGCCACATAGTAAATCTCATTAAGGAATATAATTGTGATATTTATTGACTATATATATATATATATGATTAGTCAGTTGATTAGCGTAAATCAATAACGGTTGGCTGACTAGAGTTTGACGTTATTGTCGTATGACGGCGGTGATCAACTGATCCCTTTCGGTCACACCTATAGGACGAAATACAAATAGTAACTAATTATTTGTATATGATACAGTTAATTAGTCAGTTACATATATTTGATATGTACGAGAGTTAATTATTAGAAATTGAGTTAAGAACTCAAATTCGATTAAGTTTATTTTTCAATTAAGCGATAATTGACTAATAAATTTATACCTTATTTTAATATGATTAAATAAGATCAAGTTTAGTAATTAATCGTTAGTTTACTAAATTAGTTGAGGTTTTACATATATTTTTAGATAGAGCTAATTAGTTAATTATACTTACAAGGAGTTGTAAAATAAATTCATTAAGCATTGTGGGACCCATTATATATTGATATAATGGTAAAATATCACTTAAAATGTTAAGTACATATTATTTATTTAATTGTGTCATATAATTGTTATATGATCAAATTAACATTTAATTATATAAGATAATTAAGCATATGATTAATAAGTATTTGTGGGACAAATATCAAAAATAAAAAAAGACCAAATAAGGCCTCATGTGGGCGGTCAAGTAGTAAAAGTGTTGGTGATGATGGTTGCTTTTGTTCATACTCACAAGTCACATGAGATTATGACATGAATAGTAACCTAAAATTATTTCACTCAACACTACACTCTACCACTTTTCATGTGAATTAAAATAAGCAAAATAAGTCCCTTGTGAGGGCTACATCGACCGGCCATATTGCCTATAAAAGGGCAATATGGTGGTTCATTTTTGTTGTTCATTCTTGCTCATTTTCTCATATATCCCTCTAAAACTCATCTTCTCACTAAAACTCTCATAATACTAATATTTACTAAGTATTACTAGTGTAGTAATATATACTAATATTGGAAGTATTATATCTATCTTATTATCTAGTTAATAATAAGAATAGATTATTTGGTATCATCTTGGTGCAACTTGAAGGAGGTCTTCTAATTTGAAGATTGTTCTTGTTCATCCTTATTTATTGCTCAAGAACAACAATAAGGAGTTCTTGTTGTGCCCATTTAATTTCCATTTCAATGTGAGGAAATTTCTTCTTTTTTATAAATGTCTTTATATTTGCATGCATGTTACATAGATCATTAAATACTAAATTAATAAGTAATTTAGTAACTAATTATAAGAGTCTAATTAAGGTCTATGGAGTTTCATGTGATATCAGAGCTAGCTTGTAGCATGCATGTTCATTTTGGACAATTTTTATCAAAGTTATAAGATAACTAATAAATCAAAACTTTGAGTTAAAATATTATTCTGACAAAAGGTTTTCGTGCATGTATACCTACTGACTTCAAAATGTTTGTGGTAAAATTTCGTGTTTGTAGGGATTAACTTGCTATTTATTTTGATTTTTTGGCTTTTAAACCGAGTTAATATGCATATTTGATGTTAAAAGTTAACTAAAACTAGTTTCATGTTGATTATGGCCATGAAATTTTAATATGATCTCACATGAATGTATTACATCTTGTATGTAAAATTTCGTGACTTTTAATTAAGTATTGCATGTTTATTGATTTTTATACGATAAAAGTCGATAATATGAGATTATAATGTTCATAAAATTTAAACGTCGTTTTATCATCATGAAAAATTTTGGTACATTTTAAATTCTGATGATGATCATCTTGGTGAAATTTCCTAATTTGTTTAACTGTTTTACTATATTTAATGATTTTTATTTGATAAAACCATTGAATACACTGTTATTTGTTCATAAAATTATTTTAAATTTTTGAGCAAATGTTTTTTAATTTTGGAGTTCCTGGAAATTTTCCATAATGTACAAAATTTTTGGTTTCAAATTTTTATGATGTTTAAAGTTTATTTTGGGTTTATTTCATAATTGTTATGATTAAACCGTTATATTTAGCAAATGAAATCAAATCGATCTAATTAATGACCAACAAAATTAGTAGGTAATAATTTGAGTTCTAAAACAGTTTAGTTAATTAGTTTGAATTGAAATGAGATTTAAATGTTGGTATTGATTTTTTAATGGTTAGAAATCAATAAATCCCGTAAAATCGAGCTACAATGAGCATGAATGTGTTTAGGGCGTTTTTGCCCCAAAAACACGGGTTTTCATAACTTTTAAAATTAAAAATCGGATTCCTAGGTCAACTGCTGCGCCTCAACGCATTTCGGGGAGAACCAGCTAGCTCTGGGTTCGACCAAAGTCGTGGCTACTTCAATCAAAAAAGAGCGCGGGGGACTGGAGACTCCACCGAGGGGCCCGAAATGACTCTCCAGAATTTGGGCTGGCTACTGACTTGGCTTCAGGGACTGCCCCATCGACTTTCTTTCCACGCAGGCTCGACCTATGGGAGAGGAAGCTCGGGATTTGCGCCATGTATGTGGCGAAAGAATTTTTGGGCCAATAAAAAGCGGTTTGCGAAGGCAACCGTGACTGACGTCTATCCCGAGATTGCCGTTTCCCCAAAATCTTCTCTTTAATATGGCATGGCTCTCAATCTGTGTCTTCTGGGCCTGAGCATGTTTAAGAGCCCGTTCGGCAAAATGGAGCAACTTAAACTGCCACAGCGTCTGCGTCTGTTTCAGGAAGGGAATCAACCCTCGGAAATGCCCCTACCGTCAGCGGAGGAAGGCCAACCGAGCGAAGCTCTTTCTTTTGGCCGCATTCACATCCGTGTCGCAACTGATTCGCTTTTTTAGCAGGGAAAGAAGATCGCAAATTCCCTTAATGGCCTTGCCGCCCCGCCGCTAGCAGAAGCTAAGCCGGGTTTCAATTCCTCGGTTTATTGGACCGGCCCTTCCTTTCTTTCCTGGCAATTGTTGAAGCCAAGGCTTCAACCTAATTCCAAAACCCAATACCGATAGCAGCTCCCGCTGAAGCAATTGTAGCGCGCAACGGCTGAAAAGCCGTTGTTGCTTTCTGCTTGCAGGCTCGAAAATTTTTCTTTCGTCCATTCTGATTGATTCGCTTGCCCCTTTCTCTAAGAATAAGGTCAGCATTCAAGCCCAACTCCTTGGAGCTCGTCCATTCGTTGGGTGATCCCTTGCAAAAAAGTAGAGTTCTTCACGAACCCCAGTTGTACACTGGTGATTGGATTGAGGATAAAATAGAATCCTGGGTCGCGGACCACGTTTCCCATGATTGGAGCGTGGAGCCCCTAAATCGTTGGGGTAAATGCAGATTTCCTTGGTTGAAAGCGCAACTGCGAGTCTAGTTTTCCAGGTTGAAGTTTGGAGTTTATACGACTTTAGACTTTGAGCTTAAGGATACCAGGCCTGCCCCGTCCCTCCTAGTCCCACTGCCAAGGGGCGAAAAAATGATTAAAATTAAAATGTATGTATAAATTAGAATTAGAATGACCTCCCTAAGAAAATACACCCCGGAACTCTCGCCCAAGGACTAGCAAAATCGAAATAGCGAAATTCTTAAGCCAGAAACCTGTGGCTTATTTCAATGATAAATTAAATGGAGCCAGACGTCAAATCCAGACTTTTATAAGCAGGAACGTCCACTGTAATTCCCCTGCTTGGGTAAGCGACGAGATAAACCAAAGGAGGCGGGTGAAGCCGCAGTACTTTTAAAAGTATCTTCCGGGGCAGCTCGGCCTAAAGGCGGAATCAATTGGTTTAAGGTTGAAGTTGAGCTTGACCCGGAACTCGGAAATAGGCTTGTTTTTAGCTTCTGAGCCCCGACTCCGCGGTTGACGTTGACAACCTCTCTCCCGAATTTTTGCAGACATTTATTTTATTTTTGGTTGAATGAATGAATCATTTATTTAATAATTTATGCAAATTTTGTACCTAGTATGACATAGTTATTTTTAATCGTTATTACCCGTAATGTAAGGGAATAACGGTTTGGTTGTAATTTTTATTGCGATCTCGTATCGCCGGTTTGTAATAATTAATAATTTAATTTTATAGAATAAATGTATAATAGGAATTTGTATATTTGTATATTTGTAATTATTTTTATGAAAGACCGGTGACTCCCTCAAGACGGTGGCATTTTTGGAAGGCGTTCCAAGTGAAGAGGCAAGGGACCAAGGAGTTGGTTTCCGAATTTGTAATTATCTTGTTAATTTGATTAGCTAGGTGGCCATACTAGGATTTTTCCATTGCTTGGTTGCTTTCTTTATTTCCGCTCATGCCAAAATCGTCACACATGCATTTTATTTTTCCGTTATTGTCAATTCAACGTTATTCACAATTCACCGACTTAGTTCACTTATAGGGAATTAATAACTAAATTGACAAGATCTCTCACATATTTAAAAAAATTGAGATTAGCCTTACCAATTAGTAACACCTATGAATCCTGTGTTCATTAGGGCTACCACGCTCGTGGGTCCCTTTTTACCTCGGGTAAGTAGGGTGATACGATCACAAGCTAAAATTGGATTGGACTCAACGAGATAAGCGTTATCTTGGGACTAGGAGATGGATTTAGTTGAAATCCGTCAACCAAGAGTTCTAAAGGGTAGAATTAGTCAAGTAATGACTTACCATTTTTAGATAAAGGTAGCATACGATGACTATTTTTATTTAAAGATGGGTCTTGGAAGCATTTATATAATTTAGTGAGGGGTCATTATATAAATGCTAAACTTGTTAAAATGTTTTTCAAGTAAATTAACAATGGATGTTTATATATTTCTTTTTGTTGTAGTAACCATATTCGCACAATGTCAACTTCATCAAACAACGCAACCTTGGGTAAGGACTCATGGTTGAGATCCGTCATGGACAAGTGTGTCCTAAAAGATGATGGTAGTAACTTCGTTGAATGAGAATCAACGATCAAGAGCGCCGCAATATCCGATAACGTGCTTCGCTACATGGTCGAAGAGCCCCCCACCGAACCCGCGCCAAGATCGTCCGCGGTGGTTCGGGCCGAATATGACCTTTATTTGAAGGTTTCTAATGACGTCAAGAATGTCTTGATTTGGTCAATCTCACCCAAACTCAAACTCCAATCTCTCGATGCATATGAAATATTCACGAGGATAACGTCGATGTTTTCGCAAGCCCCTCAAATTCTCCAATATGAGGCGGCTACGAAGTTCTTTGACACTAAACTTAAAAGGGGCCAAAATTTTGGCCCACACGTGCTCAAAATGGTTGAGCACGCCTACACCTTAGAACGTCTAGGGTGCAAAATTCCAAAGCAATTAGTGGTGGGTAAAATCCTTCATTCACTCACACCAAAGTTCACCCAATTTAGGGTGAACTATAACATGAATGGCATGGAAAAGAGTTTCCATGAACTCCATGCACTCCTCACCCAAGCGGAGAGGGACATGGAGGCTAGTGGGAGTGAACCCAAGGACGTTCATTCAATAAAATTGAACATGAGCCTTGGGGTGAAGAAGGACAAACGAAAGGGTAAGACTCTTTTCAAGAAAATCGGCAAGGGAAAGGGCAAGGTCTTTTATATGCCCAAGCCCAAAGTCAACAAACACGCGGAGGCGGATTGCTATTATTGTAATGGCAATGGGCATTGGAAACGCAATTGGCCCAAATATTTTAAAGACAAGAAGGACGGTTGTGTGACAACGTCAGGTAAAATTCTTTCATCACTCTATGATAGATATTAACTTTACTAGTACATCTTCTTGGGTATTTGATACCGGTTGTGGTTCTCACCTTTGTAATCATGTACAGGGGCTGAAGGACGCGCAATCACTAGCCAAGGGTGACGTGGACCTGCGCATGGGAAATGGAGCTAAGGTAGCCGCAGTTTCCGTGGGCACCTACATTCTTCCTTTGCCTAATGGTTTAGACTTGTATTTAAATAATTGCTATTATGTACCAACTCTTACCAAGAACATTATCTCCATTTCCGTGTTAGACATGGAAGGTTTTTCATTTTGTATTAAGAACAATTGTTGTACTTTTCCGTTTAATGAAATGGTTTATGGCGAAGCCATTTCTATTGGAGGTATTTATGTTCTAGATATTTCAAAAAAGGTCTATCATGTAGAAAACAAGAAGCTCAAAACAGGTGAACCTAATCAATCATACCTTTGGCATTGTCGTTTAGGGCACATAAACGAATGACGCATAAAGAGACTTGTTTCATCTAAAGTACTCAAACCATACTATTACGAATCTTATGGTGTATGTGAATCTTGTCTTCTAGGCAAGCTGACTCGTGCTCCTTTTACGGGAAAAGGGACACGAGCAAGTGAAGTATTAGGGCTTACACATACGAATGTATGCGGTCCAATGACTATCCAAGCTAGAGGTGGTTATCACTACTTCATTACTTTTACCGACGACTTGAGTAGATATGGATATGTCTACTAGATGAGGCATAAAAGTGATGCTTTTGAAAAATTCAAAGAATTTCAAAATGAAGTAGAAAACCAATTGAATAAAGAGATTAAAGCCCTACGATCCGATCGTGGTGGTGAATACTTGAACAATGAATTTGATTCACACCTAAAAGATTGTGGTATAGTATCACAATGGACTCCTCCTGGGACACCACAATTAAATGGTGTGTCCGAAAGGAGAAATCGAACTTTATTAGATATGGTTCGATCTATGATGAGTCTGGCAGAGCTTCCTAATTATTTTTGGGGTTTTGCTATCTTATCTGCAATATTTTCACTAAATTGAAGCCCGACTAAAGCGGCAAACAAGACTCCATATGAGATATGGACAGGAAAAGTCTCTTATTTGTCGTTTATGAGAATTTGGGGATGCGAGGCGTTTGTTAAGAGTAAGTCTGACGATAAACTCGCACCCAAATCTGACAAATGTCTGTTTGTAGGATATCCAAAGGAAACACGTGCTTATTACTTCTACAATAAACACGAGGACAAAGTGTTTGTGTCTCGTGAATCAGTCTTTTTAGAAAATGATTTTATTTCTAAAAGACAGAGTGGGAGAAAATTTAAACTTGATGAAGTCCAAGAGCCACAAACCGAAAAGGACAACGAGGAAAACGTTTCCTCTTCGTCTGACACGGTCATTATTCCTTCGGAACCTAGGAGGTCAAGCAGAATTAATCATCAACCTGATAAATACCTTGGTATTGTAGAGGAAGGTGATGACTATAATGTGTTAACTTTTTGAAAGTAACAAACCTACTACCTACAAAGCAGCCATTTCTAGTCCTGACTCAAAGCTATAGCTAGGAGCCATGCAATCCGAAATGGATTCTATGTACGACAATCAAGTATGGGACTTGGTTGATTTACCTAAGGAGGAAGACCCCTTCAGTGTAAGTGGATCTATAAGATCAAAAGTGGCATAGATAAACATAATGATGTTTACAAAGCTAGATTGGTGGCAAAAGGTTTCACCCAAGTTCATGGTCTTCACTATGACGAAACCTTCGCCCCAGTCGCCATGCTTCGATCCATAAGGATTATCTTAGCGGTTGCCGGATTTCATAATTATGAGATTTGGCAAATGGATGTCAAAACCACCTTCTTGAATGGAATTCTAGAAGAGGAAGTGTACATGACACAACCTGAAGGTTTTGTGAATCCATCAAACCCTAAAAAGGTATGCAAACTTAAGAGATCCATTTATGGTCTTAAACAAGCATCCAGGAGTCGGAATTATCGTTTCGATCATGTAATTAAACAAAATTGTTTCACTCAAAGTGTCAAGGAACCATGTTTATACATGAAGTTTAGTTGGAGTAAAGTAACTTTTCTAGTTTTGTATGTAGATGACATACTACTAATTGGGAATGATATTCCAATGCTCACTTCTGTGAAGAAGTGGCTAGGGATTCATTTCCAAATGAAAGACTTAGGAGAGGCCCAGCGTATCTTAGGTATCCGGATCTATAGGGATAGATCTAAAAGGATACTAGCATTAAGTCAAGAAACTTATATTGATAAAATTTTTGATCGGTTCAACATGAAAGACTCTAAGAGAGGCTTTCTTCCTATGGGAAGTGAGATCACTTTGAGCAAGTCAGAGTGCCCTACCAAACCTGAGGAGATTGAACGCATGAAATTGATCCCTTACGCATCTGCTGTTGGATCAATCATGTATGCTATGATGTGCACTGTCCCGATGTTGCAAATGCCTGAGCATGACAAGTCGTTACCAAGCAAATCCAGGTGAGAGTCACTGGATAGCCGTAAAGAACATCCTTAAGTACTTGAGAAGGACTAAGGATTTGTTCTTAGTGTTTGGAGGCGAGACTGAGTTACGTGTAAAAGGTTACACAGATGACAGTTTCCAAACAAATAGGGATGATATGAAATCCCAATCCGGCTATGTTTATATGATGAATGGAGGAGCTGTTTGCAAAAAGAGTTTCAAGCAAAGCGTTACAGCGTATTCTACGATAGAAGCAGAGTACCTTGTAGCGTCTGAAGCTGCAAAGGAAGCTGTGTGGATTCGACAATTTTTTGAAGGACTAATAGTAGTCCCTACTGCCAAAGATCCTATCACGATTTATTGTGATAACAGTGGGGCTATTTTTCAAGCAAAAGAGCCCAAGTCTAGTAACAAGTGTAGACATGTACTTAGGAAATATCATGTAATTAGAGATTACATGGGCGGAAAGGAAATTGACATTTGTAAGGTTAAGACAGATGACAACATTGCTGATCCTTTAACCAAGCCTTTATCAAAGGCTAAGCATGATGGTCATGTCGTCACAATGGGATTGAGACGTGTACCAGAATTCCTTTAGATTATGTAATATGTAATAATTGGACGTTGTATTAATTATTTCATATATGATAATTGCATTCATTGTTCGAGTTTTATTATAAACTCTTTTATTTAGTTTGACTAAATTTAATACTTTGTTTATCCGAATAGATTGTAAGACAATGTTGGACCCTATTCAAGTGAATAGGACGAACTTAGAATTTTTTCTCTAGTCACTCAATGAGGTGACGTCTCGAAGTGACTAGATTGTAAGTCGATCGATGGTTGGTTCAGCACCATGGGGTCATGAAGATGACTGGTCGTTTACATAGACAGACTGTATGACACTCGGTCGGACAGTGACCTTTGTAGAGACCCTGAAATCAATTATTTGATGCTTGGTCGTGGCAGGGTCTTCTATCTTATTCCTATGAGTCGATTCTTTTGACTGGCGACCGTCTATCTGAGTCGGTGCAGTTTCCGATTGGTTTTGGTTGATATTCTAGGACGTGCCGTAAAAGGAGGCCGATGGACATCTTCTGGGTCATGGTGACGTGCATCATACAGAGTAGATGAATCAACAGGAATTGTCCACCCACGTTGGGTACAAAAATCTTTAGGCCACTCGAGGAGAAGTTACTGTAAATGCGTGGCCACACTCGGAAAGAGATCTATGATAGATTTTCTGGTCAGACAGTTACTCTCCCTATCGAGAAAACCACGCTAGATATAATTAATCGCAAGTGCGACCTGAAAGACACCTTGCGTTGAGTAGGAGATGTGATAAAGAGACAAGAGAATTGGTGACGCACACTTGTGTCAAACAAGTGGGAGATTGTTGGAGTAGGTGTCCTCCACAATAGTGCGCCACATAGTAAATCTCATTAAGGAATATAATTGAGATATTTATTTACTATATATATATATGATTAGTCAGTTGATTAACGTAAATGAATAACGGTTGGCTGACTAGAGTTTGACGTTATTGTCGTATGACAGCGGTGATCAACTGATCCCTTTCGGTCACACCTATAGGATGAAATCCAAATAGTAACTAATTATTTGTATATGATACAGTTAATTAGTCAATTACATATATTTGATATGTACGAGAGTTAATTGTTAGATTTGAGTTAAGAACTCAAATTCGATTAAGTTTATTTTTCAATTATGCGATAATTGACTAATAAATTTATACCTTATTTTAATATGATTAAATAAGATCAAGTTTAGTAATTAATCGTTAGTTTACTAAATTAGTTGTGGTTTTACATATTTTTTTAGATAGAGCTAATTAGTTAATTAGATTTACAAGGAGTTGTAAAATAAATTAACTAAGCATTGTGGGACCCATTATATATTGATATTGTAACAACCCGAAAAGTACCCTATTTTTCTAGTGAAAATATTTTACGAATACTTTTCAGCCTGTTTAAGTTTTAAAGTGGAATTTATTGTTTCCAGTTGAATTTTGAAATTCCGAGTTCGTATTTGGAATTTTTGAGAGATTCCATGAGAATCCCGTTTTTAAGTCAACTTGGACTTTCGTTGACGTTTTCCGACTCGCCTTGTGTAAATTTGAAGACCGAAATTTATTTAAAAAAAAATAATATTTTTAATTTATTTGTCTTAAGATTTAGTAAGATTGATTTGGTTTATGATAATTTAATATAATTATTTTGAATTTATTCGAATTAAGAGAAGTTTACGATTTAAAACCCGAACGTCATTTAACTATTCCCGAGTCGACTTAAATCCCGAAACAAACCCGAAACTCGACTTTGGCATGAGTCACACGCCCCATGTCATCTTTTTCCACTCACTTTAGATATTTTAAATTTATATGATTAAACTAATAATAATATCTAAGATATTTATAACTTTATCGATCCGTCAACGAAAATTACGCAAATCGTTTACAAAACAGACCCGACTATCACCATACCACACTGCTCCTTTGCCCTCTAATAGGACTAGATATTTTCCTTTCTTTTGATTACAATAACATAATATCTAGATATTTGGTTTAATTAACTTAATAACTAATGATATCTAATCAATTACCGTAATATAATTATAAAACCCGAGTCAATTCCGTAACAACAATTTCAAAACCCGACTCCATATTTTCTCTATATGTACACGGCTCACTCACCACACTTACCCACTAACTACCTTTTCATTTACAATAAATCAAATTAAGATCTAATTAACACTTTCTTTAATCGTTCTTCATCGTTCTTCGTCGTTCTTCGTCGTTCTTCGTCGTTCTTGAGCAAAATCGTCATAAAACCTTCATTTCTTATTCAAATCCGTCATAACTTATATTTCTAGAATCTCCTCTTCGCTCTCCATCTTCAAGTACGGTTTATTTTCAATTCTGACAAAATCGTTTTCAACACTTTAATTATGGAAAATCAAGTTTTAATTCTAACAATATTATTCTTGTCATTTCTTATAGGGGAAGATTTTGAAGACGAGTTTGGTGACTCGTATATATTAGGAGAAGATTAGTAGACGGGGTTTTCTTTACTTCTTATTTTTGGTGCTACTTGATTTTGCTAGCTAAGGTAACGATTCCGATTTACTCGACGAATTAATGTCACATACCTTTAGTTTTTGTTCATATTATTGTTATTTAGGGTTTTAGTTAGTAACATGCTAAGTAGTGGTTATTACTATGTTTTATGAATTTATAGCATGTTTGGTGTTCTTGACATATTTGTATGATTTATTTATAACCATGATTTTTGTATGATTGATGGTTAAATTGGTTGTTAAAAATGGATGTTGTTAATTAAAAACAAGTTAGAATTAATTTGGAATGGTGGTTGTGTTGGCCGTGGAAGGTGGCCATAGGAGGCGGCGGGAAACAGCCCAAACCGGCCGGTTCAGGCCTGGTTCAGGCCGGTTCAGGCCGGTCCAGCCAGGTCTGGGTTGGTCCGGGTTTTGGTCTTTGGGTTTGTGTCGATACTTGATTGTTTTGTTGTTGTTTTGACGGGTTTTAAATATGTTAAGCATGCGGGAAATATTAGGAAACGGTTTTTAGTAAAGTCGATAAAAAAACCCAAAACAGCCCAACAGCCCGTGGGCCAGTCCAGGCCCATGTTTGGTCCGGCCCAAATCAGCCCAAGAGGCACCTTGTTGGACTTGTGACGGTTTTTGAGTTTAGTGTTAATTTATCGTGTTTTGTAATATTTAGCAAGTGGGAAATTTTAATAAGTAAATTATTTAATTAAAAGTATTTTTTCATAATATTATAATTCCTCACATGTTAGAAATTATAATACGAGATTATAGTTTAATTTGACATCCTTTAAGTCAAGCGGGTTTTAGTAAGATTAAATAATTCACATGTTAGAAGTTTTAATAAAATAACATGTAATGAATATGATGATTTTTATGATCAAGTCTATGTGGTAAAGACTCTGTTTCTAGCCGGTTTGACAAAACGGGTTTGGTCAAACTAAGATCTAGTCAGCCCCGTTTTGACTGATGACCCGTCGCGGGACTCGGGTCGGGGATTTGTCTTCAAGTAAGGTTGTATTTAATTAATGAATTAGCCTTAGTAGATATGAGGCGATATGATATTTAATTATGATTTATATGCAATTAGTCACATGATATGAAGTTCTTCCCGTGACTGTTTGATTGTATGATATATGTCGTGTTGACTAAGTACCCATAGGGAATTATGAGTATATGGCGTCTTGACCATTCTAATTCTAAATGAGTAGCTTGGACCATGACATTGATAGGCTTTACTGTCTTTAACGAGTATATGTTCACCTGTTGATAGCTTTTGTGTCTCGGCTTGGTGGGTTTATATCCAAGTCGGGGCATGGCTGCCTAATCAACTTTGGGAATGGGGCCAGCTTAAGTACTAGCCATCTCTGCTTAGGGGGTTGCCTAGTAGAGTTTCTCATGTACTGTTTTGTCATGGGACGGGGAATGGAATAGCTGTTGTCGCTAGGTCTGATAAGTCTAGGACTAGGATGTTTTCCTACCTTGTGGTATAGCCTCGAGTTACAGAAGTAGACTATCGCCGTACTAAGAACTTATGCCTGTTTGTAGAAGTATTGGTCTTTCATGTTTGATGATTCTATGAATCTTAGAAGGTGAGATGCAAGACGGCTAAGGTTGATAGAGTTTGGATTACCGGTTGTTAACTGATTCACATGATATTATGTTTGATTAGGGTTTGAGTGTATCATGGCCATGTTAAAGGTAACCTCTGAGCTAGCATACCAGCTTCCCTACCTCGTGTTATAGATAAATAACGGTTTCACATGATAGCTTTCATATGTTAGGTTATATGTTAGTTATTTGTTTCATAACATGAAAAGCATATCGTATATGTAAAGTGTTGTATTTTCCATATACATCTCTTTTATGTTATTCATGTTTTATTAAACTCGACATTTCGTGGCTGGGAGAACTCGGAGTTACTCCCCACTGACTGTGGCTTCCGTGTTTATATTTAATGCGGTTGGCAGGTTTGTGATGCATACTTGGGGTACATTGACGAGCGAGCGAGCGAAGTATTTACCTTGGACCTATATTCGGTTCTTAGGATTGTATATTATTATACACTCTTTTATTTTGTATTTATACGGGAGATATGTCCCTCGTTTTGGATATTTCTTTTTTATAATATTATTTCCTTTTTGTTATGAACCTTTTTATTTAAGACACCTTTGTTATGTATTCTCATCTTTTATTTAGTTAAATTATTTTTTTTTCTTTCCGCAAATTTGAGGGTGTCACAATTTCGATACCTGGACATGGACCGCTAGGATACTTCAAGTCACCGCAAGTTGGCTCATTTCACTTATCAGTTATCACACCGTAAGCTCGATATGGCTACCGCACGAAGACTTGGAGGTACTCCAAGTTGGATCATTTCAACTCCCTTTGGGGTTGTTATGCAAGGTACTCCAAGTTGGATCATTTCAACTCCCTTTGGGGTTTTTTTTTTTGAGGTGTGGCTGCACCTAAGTAATGACTTACTCAAGTTGCCTACGTACTCATAAAGCACCAAAGTAGCACCTTACAAGATCAAGCCTACGTAATTCAGAGAAGTTTTTTTTTTTTGTGTTTTGTTTTTTTTTGAGTGTTTTTGTGGTGTTTTTTTTTTTAGTGTTTTTTATTTGGGTATGCAGTTTAGGCTCTTGCTTAGGAGCTTTTGTTCAATGCTTCAATAGTAGTAGCGCTTCAAGAATTTTCCATTGATTGGTCCAACGCGAACGCCGTCCTCATCAACAATCTTATAAGCTCCATTGGTGTATAATTCCTGCACGATGTATGGCCCATCCCACTTAGAAGCAAACTTGCCTCGAGGCTTGTGAGAAGTAATGATTGGCCTTCTAACCGCGAGCACCAAGTCCCCTAATTAAAAAGATCGAGGGCGCACCTTTTTGTTTAGGCTCTTGCTTAGGAGCTTAGGTATGCAGTTTTGGCTCTTGCTTAGGAGCTTTTGTTCAATGCTTCAAGAGTAGTAGCGCTTCAAGAATTTTCCATTGATTGGTCCAACGCGAACGCCGTCCTCATCAACAATCTTATAAGCTCCATTGGTGTATAATTCCTGCACGATGTATGGCCCATCCCACTTAGAAGCAAACTTGCCTCGAGGCTTGTGAGAAGTAATGATTGGCCTTCTAACCGCGAGCACCAAGTCCCCTAATTAAAAAGATCGAGGGCGCACCTTTTTGTTGAATGCGCGTGACAAACGTGCTTGGTAACATTGTAGCTTCTGCTGAGCTTGCAACCTTTTTTCATCAAGAGCCTCCAGTTCAGCGAGGCGCAACTTCTCATTGTCATCATTTGTAAGTTCTTCTTGAATAGCGACTCGCAAAGATGATATTTGGAGCTCCAAAGGCAACACAGCTTCAACTCCATACACCAACGCATATGGGGTCGCTTGAGTAGGTGTCTTATATGTAGTCCGGTATGCCCACAAAGTTTCACCAATTCGTTCATGCCAGTCACGCTTTGACTTCGCCACCGCTCTCCTCAGTAAGTTACAAAGTGTCTTGTTAAAAGCTTCAGCCAAACCATTTGCAGGGGCATTGTACATGGAAGACTTATATTGCTTGAACTTGAACTTCTCACCCAAGGCAGTCATCAACTTGTTGAAGAACGGCTTGCCATTATCTGTTATGATGCGTTGTGGCACACCATATCGATGTATGATTTGAGTCCTAATAAAATCAACAACAGTTTCTTTCTTGACCTCACGCACAGTCATAGCTTCCGCCCACTTCGAGAAGTAATCTGTCGCATCTAGAATGTATTCGTGCCCGTTTGATGCTTTTGTGGTTATAGGACCCACTACATCGAGTCCCCATGCTTCGAATGGCCATGATGAAATGGTAGGATGCAAAGGTTCTGGAGGTTGATGTATAAAATTTGCATTGAACAGACAAGCATCACACTTCTTCCCAAAGTCCATGCAATCTTGGACCATGGTTGGCCAATAATATCCCATTCTCTTCACATGATCATGGAGCTTTGGACCAGATTGATGAGCGCCACAAACACCTGAATGAGCTTCGTACATGGCTTGAGAAGCTTCACTTTCACCAAGACACCTTAGCCATTGCCCGAGAAAAGAGCGTCTGTAAAGTGTTCCCTTATAATATATGAACCTTGGAGCACGACGGCGTATCTCTACTTTGTGTTTAGGGTCATCAGGAAGCTTTTGATGTTCCAAGAAATCAATGATAGATTGTCGCCAATCATCATTGTCAACTTGGTAAACGCTGATCACGTTAGATGACTCTGCAATCTCTCCATCTTCTAGCAGCGATACCACCCATCGGTTACAAACTGGAATCGATGTTACTTGTTCTGCCTCGAGTGCCAAAGTGGCTGCATGATTAGCAAGCGCGTCAGCCAACTTATTGGCACTCCTTGGTACATGGCCGACATGAACACTGTCAAACTTGTTAAACAATTGTTTTGCATATTTGTGGTAAGGGATGAGATCATCTTTCTTCACCTCATAATCATCAAGGACTTGATTCACCACCAACAAGGAATCTCCATAGATGTCTAAATCCTTGATCCCTATTTCGATTGCCATTTGAAGTCCTAGGATTAGAGCTTGGTACTCGGCCACATTGTTTGCACATAGTTGAGTGAGCACAAATGAGTAGGGCAACACATGACTTTCTAGAGATAAGAATACGACACCGGCTCCTGCTCCATCACGTCTTGCTGCACCGTCGAAGTATTATTGCCATGGAGGAAGTACATCCACATAGAATATCTCTTCACTAGGAAGGTCATCCTGAAGTTCCCATTTCGCGGGGACTGGATGATCAGCAAGGAAATCAGCTAAAGCTTGCCCTTTGATTTTTTTTGGGGGCACATGGACTAAATCATACTGCTTGAGTAAAACCGCCCACTTCGCCAAACGACCAGATAAGACTGGCCTTAAGAGTATATACTTGAATAGGATCATCTTTTGACACTACATGGACAGTGTGTGCTTGCATGTAGTGCCTCAATTTCTGAATTGCAAAGACCAAAGCTAAGCAAATCTTCTCAATTGGAGAATAGTTTAATTCAGCTCCCACCAGAGTTCGACTTAGATAATAGAGATCCATCTCCTTCCTATCCTCATTTTCTTGAGCACAGAATGCCCCCAACGAACGTTCTTGTGCAGCGATGTAAAGGATAAGAGGCTTTACCGGAATTGGTGCCCCCAACACAGGCGCAGATGACAAGTACTTTTTTATGCTCTGAAAGGCATTGTGACATTTATCATCCCATTGGAATATAGCATCCTTTTTCATAAGATGACTGAACGGCTGGCAACGCCCTACGAGGTTAGAGATGAACCTGCGAATGTAAGCCAAGCGACCTTGTAGACCACGCAGCTCCTTCAAATTCTTAGGCTCTGGCATTTCTTGAATTGCCTTTATCTTTGATTGATCAACTTCAATTCCTCTTTGCCGCACCACAAATCCTAGGAACTTTCCAGAGGTGACGCCAAAAGCACACTTGAGTGGATTCATCTTGAGTTGGCATTTTCGCAATCTTTCGAAGACAGTACGAAGGTCGCTGATATGGTCTTCCCTTTTCTTGGACTTGACGACGACATCATCAACATAGCACTCAATTGATTTATGCTACATGTCATCAAATATTTTTTGCATTGCACGTTGGTATGTCGCTCCCGCATTCTTGAGACCAAATGGCATAACTTTGTAGCAAAATATCCCCTTCAGAGTATGGAACGCAGTGGCCTCTTGATCTTCAGGCGCCATGAGTATTTGGTTATATCCCGCTGTGCAATCCTTAAACGAAAGAGCTTCGTGTCCAGTCGTCGCATCAATCATTAGCTCCAAAGGAAAATCATCTTTTGGGCAAGCATCATTGAGATCCCGAAAGTCCACACACACGCGTAACTGGCCTTTTTTCTTTCTCACTGGCACGATGTTAGCAATCCTTGTTGGGTACTTCACCTCTCGAATGAAACCGGCTTCAATAAGTTTATTGACTTTATTCTCAATCTCAGGAATCAACTCTGGCCTGAAACGCAGTTGCGATTGCTTCTTAGGACTTACACCTTTCTGAAAGTCCTAGACCTCTAATCAGACTCCTCTAATTAGTTCATTAAATTATATTAACTTAATGATTTAGGATCTAGTTATCATGCATGCAAATATAAAAGAATAAAAGAAAAGATAAGACGAAAACATCCTTACATTGAGATTTTCGGTTCAATATGGGCACAATAAGAACGTCTTCTTATTGTTCTTGAGCATGAAATTAATGGATGATCCTCCATAAAACAACCTCCAAAGTAGAAGGTCTCCTTCTTGTTGCACCCAAGACTAAACCCAAATAATCTTAACTTATTATTAACTAGATAATAAGTAAGACAAATACTACTAATATTATTGTATTACTACGCTAGTAATATGTAGAGAATCTTAGTTTGCATGTAAGTTTTAGAGAGAAGTTGAGTAAGTAAGAGAAGTTAGAATAAAACACAAAAATGAAGTGAATGAAAAATGAACAACTCTTGTTCTATTTGAAGGCCAAAATGGCCGGTCCACTTGAGCTACAATTGAGCTCAATTTTGCTTATTTTATTCACATGCAAGATGGCTTGAGTGTAGAGTTAAATCAATGATTAAAGCTTGTAGGATATGTCATTATCAAGTGTGTTTATGTGCAAGTCACTCAAGACAATTATCATTATCTTTTATGTGTACACAACCGGTCACTTGTGTCCAATATGGACCATTTTGATTTTTGATATTTGTCCCACAAATACTTATTAACCATATGCTTAATTATCTTGTATAATTAAGTGTTAATTTGATCATATAACAATTATATGACTCAAATTAATAAACAATATGTACTTAACTTTTAAGTGATATTTTACCATTATATCAATATATAATGGGTCACACAATGCCCAGTTAATTTATTTTACAACTCCTTGTAAATATAATTAACTAATTACCTCTACTTCAAAATATATGCATAACCTCAACTAATTTAATGAATTAACGATTAATCATTAAATTAAATCTTATTTAATCGTATTAAAATAAGACGTAAAATTTATTCAGTCAGTTATCGTATAATTGACTAATAAACTTAAGTGAATGAGTTTCTAACTCAATTTCCAATAAATAACTCTCGTAACTAAACGTACATATCAAATATATGTAATGCCCTAATTAAACTGTATCGTATACAAATAATTAGTATTCTATTTGGGCTATCATCTATAGGTGTGACTAAGGGAGCAGTTGAATCACCGCCGTCAGACGACAATAACGTCACCAAGTCAGCCGCGAGTTACCGAATTTACGTTAATCAACTGATGTGGAGTATCAAAATATACTAATCATGCCACGTATATTCCAAATGAGATTTATTATATAAATGCACTATTGTGGAGGACACTTACTCCAACAATCTCCCACTTGTCCGATACAAGTTGTGCATGTAGCGACACTATTGTGGAGGACTCTTACTCCAACAATATCTCCCACTTGTCTCGACAAGTTGTGTGCTACCGATTCTCTTGTCACTTTTGTGTCACATCCTCCCACTCATTGCAAGGTGTCTTACAAGTCGCACTTGCAATTGAAAATGTAAATAGAGTGGTTTTCTCGATCTGGGAGAGTAACTGTCTGACCGGAAAATCTACCATAGATCTCTTCTGAGCGTGGCCACGCATTTCCAGTTACTAATCATCGAGTGGCCCGAAGATGTTAATACCCTACGTGGGTGGACAATTCCTGTTGACCCATCTTACACTGTATGATGCAGATTACCATGACCCAGAAGATGTCCATCGGCCTTCTTTCACGGCACGACCTAGGACAAAAACCAAAGTCAATCGAAAACTACACCGACTAAGGTAAATGGTCGCCAGTCTAAAGCATAGACTCATAGGAATAAAATAGAAATCCCCGCCACGACCAGGCTTCAACAGTTTTGATAAGGGACTCTATTATGGTCACTGCCCGACAGAGTGTCTTAACAGTCTGTCTATGTAAACGACCAGTCATCTCCATGACCCCATGGTGCTGAACCAACCATCGATCGACTTACAATCTAGTCACTTCGAGACGTCACCTCAAATGAGTGACTAGGGACAAAACACTAAGTTCATCATGTTCACTTGAATTGGGTTCAACCTTTCTTTTAACCAATTCGGATAAACAAAGTATTAAAATTTAGTCAAACTAAATAAAGGAGTTTTAATGAAACTCTAACAATGAATGCGATTATCAAATATCTTGAAAAATTGATACGCTATCAATAATTTCATATCTCATAATCTCTAGCAATTCAGGTACATATTTCAATTCCCATTGAAATGACATGACTATCATGATCAGCTTGCAAACGCATAGCTAATGCATTAGCAATACTTGCATCTTTCCCATCTTTCTGATTGCTATTTCTCTTTGTCTACCTAATCTCATATTACGTAAAACTATCTAAGTACGTGTCTAGGTTTGAATCTAGACTTAGGACTCTTGGCCTAAAGATAGCTCCCATTGTTTTACCAGTATAATGGGATATGATATACAGCTATAGGAACTATTTCTAGTCCCTCCAATACTGTCGAATCCAAGCTACTTTCATATGCATCAACATATGATACAGTGTACTCCATTTCCGTTGTGAATTCCGCAATGATAAACTGCCTGGAACACTTCCAACGGATACATGATACATGACATTTATATTTGGAAATGTCACTCCTACTTGGAACCTTTCCAATAGTCTTTTCCGCTTGGAACTCTTCCAACAGATAAATCTTCTATAAAAACACAGCCAGTTCGTGATTTCAAATTACTTTGATCAGTTTGGAAACTGAAGTCTGTGTAACCCCTTACACACAACTCATTGTAAACTCCAAACACATGGAACATATCTTTAGTCCTTCGCAAGCACTTAAGGATGTTCTGTATGGCTATCAAGTGAGTCTCACTTGGATTTAATTGCAAACGACTTGTCATACTCAAAGCATGCAAAATGTCGGATTGAGTATACATCACAACGTATATAATTGATCCCGCAGCGGAAGCAAAAGGAATCAATTATTATGTGTTCAACTTCCTTGAACTAGTCAAAGATCTTATCAATATAAGAATTTAGACTCAACGCTAATATTCTTTTAGGTTTATCTCCATAAATCCAGATATCTAAAAGATGTATTCTACTTCTCCAAAATCTTTCATCATCTAAAATGATCAATATGTCTCCACATATAAGACTAATGAAAACCATATTACTCCCACTAAACTTCATGTATTCAATATAATTCCACGAGATATCGAGAAATATTTTACAACATGATTGACACACTAATTCCAATTCTTTAGTGCTTACTTAAGACATCCTCTTAAGCTTGCAAAATTAACTTAGGATAAATTGGATCGATCAACCTTGCTGTTGATATCTAATATATATTCAACCTCTTCTAGAATCGCATTCAAGAAGACGGTTCTTGAGATCCAATTGCCATCATACTATTATGATATACTTTAATCGCTAAGTATTTTCGAATGGATTAAAGCATTATAATTGGTGTAAACTCTTTGCCTACCAATTTATCTTTGAAAACATTTTAATGTTCATCCATGCAGATTTTGTCTTAAACATCAATTTACACTGAAGAGGTCGTACTTCTTCAAGTAAAATTTACTAGGTCACATACATGACCATCGTGCATGGAGTCCATTACGAATCGCATGACTCTAAGCCATAGCATGAAGTTGGGACTAGAAACAGTCTCTTATAAGTCACAGGTTAGTTACTTTCTAAAAGTAATACGAATTCATCATCTACAAAGAGTGATAAAATTCACCTGACCTCCTAGGTTCCGAAGAAACAATTTCTGAACAAGCAATGAGGAAACGTTTTCCGGATCATAGGCTCATTTAGTGGCTCTTTAAACATTTTCTCCCACTCTGTCTTATCAAGAAATAATCGTATTTTTTATTGAAAGGCAGCATCACGAGTCACAAACGCTTTGTTCTCGTGGTCAATGTAGGATTATTGAGCACTTGTTTCATTCGGATAACTTACAATTTAGGTACGCTACCTATTCATATCGTATATGAAATAAAATCCGACTGTTATAAATGTGCTTTGATATGGTGGGAAAAGAAATAGCAGACAAAAATATTAAGATCCCAAGGTTAGTCAAATGGCTCAGTTTGACTTGACAAAGACAAAACCATATCGTATAAGGTTCTGTTTCTCTAATAAACAACGCCTTATCTCATAATGTGTGTTAGAGAAGCTAACTCGTGAAACTATTTCACAATACTTTTGGTGAAAATCAAAGTCAATACTTAGATATTTCTTGTTACGATTTGGTCGTAAGTCCACTATCTAATACTCTTGGTGGTTAACTACTTCACATTGAAGCTCTTTGAACTTTTCAAAGATTTATCTTAGCACCTCATTAAGTAGAATCAAACACAATATCTACTTAAGTCGTTGGTAAATAAAGTGAAGTAGTCATTACCATCTCTGGTTGTGTTTGTTATTGGACCACGCACATCATATGTAATGGGGCCAATAACTCACTAGTTTGATTTCCTTTTCAACAAAAAGGGCACGAATCATCTTGCCTTGAATACAAGATTCGCAGACACCATAAGATTCAAAATCATATGTTTTGGATGTGCTATACAATCCAGAATTAAGATTAGATTTGGGTCACCAATTTTGAGCCTTTTTCAATCTATATGACAAGTAATTTCTAATTTAGGTCAAGAATATAGTTACCTTTGATTAGTATGGGATAACCATTGACCAAGTATAAGCATAAATAGATACAACGCTTGTTCCATTCACAAAAGTGAAACACTTGTGTCGTACACTAAAGTGGATACTATATTCTTTATTTTAGAGGTCATGTACATTATAACGTTTATTCAAGTATACCTCTAAATCCAAAACTAGATTGATCACATTTTAACTTTTATATGTCTCTATAGAGATAAAACTACAATAGTTATATTTCCCTTGTAGGTCGACATTTAATCATGGTTAGTCGCGCACGAATCATTATTATATGCATTGAATACATCGATGAAAACCATAATTGGTATCTAATACCCAAAAATTGTATTTTAGCTAAATAAATGTCGATCATATAGATATTATGGATGAAAATAGTAAACCCTATTTCTACCTCTTTAGAAAACTTGGGGCAGATTCTTTTCTAGTGTCTTACACTGTAAAATAGAATCATCAAAAGTTGGGTTCGATACCTTGCTTGGGGTTTGACTTTACTATTCAAAAATAGCCTTGCCTTTTTCCCTCGACTTGTGCCAATCATCGTGCCAACCTACTCTTGAACCTCGTCCTATTCTTAACAATCAAGAATAAAACATCTTTCTTAGAGCTCCCACTCACTTTCATGATTTTCTACTTAGACAAGTAGATTAAAATTATTATGAACACCATTCTTTATTTCATTCATGGTTTACCTTAAACAGGATAAACCTTGAATAAAGTGACTACGGTATTTGGTTAATCATGATTTCCAATAAATCGCTTAACCTAGTCGTCCCAACTGGTTTTGTGACAACCCTCGCGAATGCGGAAATAAAACAAAACAAGCATGTGATTTATAAAGCGGAAAATACGGTATTTTAAAAACCTTTATACATGCAAGATAGAAATACGAGGAATGTCAGTAATTACAAACCAAATATAAAATACTATAAGAGACGTAATCTCTCAAAATGTTAACCAACAACAAAGTTATTAGCAACTAGCTAATCAACGTCTAGAGGTGTTTCATCCAGGGACAACGCCCGCTAGCTCACACCCGAACCCAAAATACCACAAGCAAAAAGCCATCCCATCAAGCAACCTGTTCATCCATGAAAAACATGAACGCCACAGTCAGTGGGGAGTAACTCCGGGTTCTCCCAGCCATATCACATCAAACGTACATAGAAGGAAATACCAAAGTAGAAGCATGCATATATAGATATACAGGTGAGATACGAT